>SNQJ01S0063035.1:24716-41237 GCA_010110895.2 Picea sitchensis | reverse complement strand
TTTTTACACCCTACGATAGGTACTTTAACACCGTGAGAATTCGCAGCAGTCCTGAAATCCTTATGTATTAGAAACCAAAATGACAATACTTGTAAGAATATGAGCTAGTTTTTCTAAGCCCTAACAGAGTCACACTCGATGTAATTTCCGTTATCGTATTGTGTATTTGAACTTTGCGTGAACTAGATAAGAGGTTAAATACCTAGGTTTAAGTCTTTCATGTCTTTAAATATTCAATATGTTTCCTTGTCCCTTTTGTTATCCGTCTGTGTGAAAATCGTGAATACATTTACATGGGGTATGGTGACGACCCTCTAATTATTTATGTATCTTACGCTCTGAGCGCATGGTGAACAATGGTCCAGTTAACTTACTCCTTCACTTAATGGTTATGATTAACATGGTGATATGCCACAGGTCCAATTTGAGCTAAGATCTCGAGGGGGCCACAAAACCTGGGCGCCAACTTTGAATAGTTTCCTAGCTTTAGTGAGCTTCTCCTTGCTTTGAATTTCAAATAAAAGTGGTCCCCAACTTGGAATTCCTGGTGTCTCCTTTTCAAATATGCGTATCTTTTATGTTTGTCTTTTGCCTCCTTTAAATTCTGCTGTACTTTTCTTATCATTTTCTCCATTTCCTGGAGTATTTCTGGTCCCATCATAAGAGGATATCCTTAAATTCTGTCAGGCTGGGTTATCCCAACTAATCAAAGTTGTACACTTTCTACCGTCGTCTGATACTAGGGACTCATCTGCTTCACGTCGATAGCCATTAGTGTCACATGAAAATTCTACTAGGTGTAGGTATTCCTCCCACTTAGTTGGTTTCGTCTTCACGTTACATTTGTAACATGTCTTCCAATCGGTTCATTTTATTCGGTTTACCCATCCATTTGTGGATGATAGCTTGTGATAATTAGGGTTAATTATGCAATACTGCAAACAATTCTTTCCAAAGCGTTGATGTAAATTTGACATCTCTATCAAGAAATCACCATTTTAGAATTCCATGCAATCTAAATATTTCCTTCATTAATATTTCAGCGATTTTAATATATTTATAAGTAGATTTCACGAATTATAAAAGATGTGCAAATTTACTAGGATTTATCAATCACTACCATAGTAAATCATTATAATTTTGGAGTTTTAGGAAAACCTGTGATGAAGTCTAATGATATAATCTCCCACTTCTATTACGGTATGCGTGGGAACAGCCTTAGTAGGCGGATCTTTACGATTTTCAACCTTGACTTGTTGACAATCTAGGCATTTAGGTAAGTATTCAATTGTCTCACCTTTCATGCTAGGCCAATAAAGAGAATTTTCCTCGAGGGAGCATTACCATTTTAGGTATCTGGATGGCGAATGTAGTTTTGTACCTTCATCCAAAATTGGTTAGCTTTAATTCAATGTAGAATCGGTATGTATAGCACGTTTTCGAACCTTAGCGGTTCATTCTTATCGAAACTCAAATCTGTTATGTCCAATTTTTCAGCAATTCCTTGCAAATATGCTACTGTTTGATGTATTTTTCATCATTACAACTTGCAGATCTTATTTTTTGCTCAATGTCGTTTTTTTTTCTCTACTAATATTTATCTCAAAAAGTCCATTATTTCTCCTACTTAAGGCATACGCAGCTTTGTTTTTCTTTACCCTTGATGTGTCTTACTTCAAAATCCAGATTGACTCAAGAGGTCGGTACCTTGCTTGCCTTGCGTTAAGATCTGGTTGTCTGAATAGGAATTTCACACCACTTTTATCGGTTAGCAGCATAAATTTCCTTCCCATTAAATGAAATGTAGCCACGAACACATGAATTACAACTTCTAATTCCAAGTCATGTGTATTAATTCCATCCATGTTATTTTAGTTTATGTGATTTGTAACAGATAACATGCCACTCTTGAGTTAGTAGGCACTTTCCAGTCCCTCTTTGTTTGCATCCACGTAGACTATAAAGTCTTTATCAAGGTCCATCAGCAAAATAGGGTGTTGTATTTAAAGCAATTTTTAACTTATTAAAATTGTCCTAACATTTATATGACCAAGTAAACCTTATTCCATTTTTCTGTAGGGATGTGATTTGGGGTATGTGATCTTTAGGAACCTTGATAAATGTTGTTGTGATAGCAGGTCATTCCATAAATGACTTGATATGACCACATCCCTTAGGGATAGGCCATTCCATGATATCTCTTATCTTCCTAGGGTCCAAGTACCAATACCTTCTTCATATTACATGTCCTAGGCTATATTCTCCTTTGGTAAGAGTCACATTTGTCAAATTTTGCATACAACTTGTGTTTCCTTAGGGTTTGCAGAACTATTCTTAAGTTTTCTTCATGTTCTTCTTTTGTTTAATGAACAACATTTTCATTCTGTACTTAGACAAGTTTGTAGTATTTATCGACGATATTTGTCTAAGTACTGGCTAAAATTTTTGTTCATCAAGCACATAAATGGTGTTGGTGCATTAGTAAGATGGCAGGAATGACAACAAACTTATAATCCATATCTCATTGCCAATGTGCTTTATTTATATCTTCATCACCCTTTATTCTAACTTGGTGATAGCCAGGCCTTGAATATAACTTAGAGAAAATCTTTCTCCTCCCACTTGGTCAGTAGCTCATTGATTAGGTAAGTGGTACTTGTTCTTAATCGTCATCTTGTTTAATTGATGATAATCAATGCACATAATCTTAAAGTCTCATCTTTCTTTTTAAATAAACTATTGGTGCTCCCATGGATAGATGCTTGGTTTGATGTATTCCTTGTCCAACAATTATTGTGGTAGATTTTCCAACTCTGTCAATTCAATTGAAACTCATCCTATAAGTTACCTTAGATGTGAGGTTGATCAGGTAGTAGATCTATAGATAAATCTATCTCTCTTCTTAGGCGTAGTTCTGGTATTTTGTCCACAAATAAATATCTAAACTCCGCGTGGAGACAGGTAAAAGTCTTCTAGACTAGGTTTGCTTTATCTTCTTTTTCTAATAGATTAGTTACTTGAATAGCATAAATTTGACAACCTTTGTTCATGCATTTCTTAGATTGCATCGCTGATATTTTCCTAGCGAAATTGGTTTTTACGATACCTTGTATTGTTTTAACTGTGTTGTTTTCGTCTCTATATGTAAGTGAATTATCATAACAATTCAAAATTACTTTATTTTTATCAACCATCTCAATGATTATATCATAAGGATCCCAATGGTAGAATATTCATATTTATCTTTGTATTTTGACCACTTATATTGAGTTCACATTCATAAATTAAATTTGTTACTTTTCTCTTAGTCCATGTTCCTAAGCACTAACCGGGGACTTAGCATGTTTTGCATTCTTGAACTTGTTTAACTCAACTAAATGGGTAACATAAATTAGACCCAAGCTCTGGGTTAATTAGAGATTGAGCACAATTATCATTAACTTGCAGCTAACCTCCATGATAAGTGTTGAATTTGTTGATCCAACTTGTCTTCCATCACAAGCTGCATTAATTTAGGCAACCGCCCACCCTCTCCTATGGGGGCTTCTTGCGGTTATGAATTTGTGGTCCTTCCCTATGAGATTAAAGCGTGGGCGGGTTCCTCCTTGTGAGGTTCTCCACTCCCAACACTTTAATGTTTCCCTAGGGATGTCCCCAATTTTCTTGGCTCGCAGATTAACTAATCTACCTCCCCCTTGGGTGGTTTGTTTAGGGGTAGAAATGTTTACTGGAGTTCTTTGCCATATTTTGGAGGACTGGTTGGGAATATTATTAAAGCTAATTCCGTATGCCATGATTCTTATCCTTCCATGCTTTGGGGATTTCAGACCTCTGTTTGTATTGATCATATCACATTCGGGCCTTTCTAAAAACTTTGCTTAAAGTTTTTGGATTGTCGAATTCAATTACGTCCTTATAGGAATGTGGTAGGCAACTTAGGAATTGATGTATTTTTTACTTTGTATTCCTTGATGTATGGCATGAATCTTAATAATTCAAGAATTTATTTATCGGGATGTCCCATGGTCATCTGGTCAAGTCTTAGCTCATAAAATTATTTAGTCTTTTCTTTCATAATAGATTTTTGATAAAATCTTGTTTCTTGAAGTATTTATTTAAATATGACCATTCCATCTGTTTCTCTTTTAAACCCTTGTCCAACTTTGGTCTTGCCATAGGATACTCACTTTTCCTTCCGGGGTTATAAATGACCATTCTAACTTTCATATTACTAGAATAATTATAAATTTGGAAGTACTTATTTATATCTAGTAACCATGCTTCATCCCCCTCACTAGTCTGTAATCTCCGTCAAAAGTGGATGGTTTGATCTTCAAACGAATTCACCCTTCCGAATTGATCCACTTTTCCTTCTAACTGGATGTTTTTGTTTTTTTTCTTAGGTTCCCTTGGAAGAGGCTGTTCTCATTTTTTACTTCATGACCATAATTTTTTAGAGGCTCTTTTGATGAATTCTTCCTCCTTGTGGTACATCTTTGGGCTCTTCTTTTTCACTTTATCTTTGTGACAACACTTCATTTATCTCTAGTTGGTCTTCCTGTTCTTTTTTCAATTTCTCATTATCTACCTTGAACACTTGTGACTCCACGATGAGGTTTCTCATTGTTTCCAGAACCTGTGTGTTTGAACTTCCTTCATTGTTTTGTCAGGTTCTTTGGGAGGTTCTTGATTAGGGTTCTCTTCTTCATTATGTACTACCATTATCACCATGCAGAAAAAGTTTTATGTTTGTAACAATAAACATTTTTGTTGGATTTTCTTTTAATAAATAAAATATACTAAACCAATTTTGGCCTTGCCCTGAGGTTCAAGTGTTGTAACCTTCAACTCGGATACCATATGTAATGTACTAGATTTACCAAAATTTTAAAAAAATTGCTAGGTGCATTGGCCTTCTTGACTCTTCCCTATTTGTTCCACACACTTTATTATCGTCACATCAACAATATAATGTATTCTTTTACTTACGATGTCTATTTAGAGACTATGTTATACTTTCCCTAACCATGATACTATTCCTATCATGGCGCATCTATATAATTTGTTTACCATAGTATTAACTCATATCCCAACTCAGCATATTTAGTTTATAATCATTAATGAAGACTTGACACTTACTCATATAAAATTTCACATAAGAAAACTCTTGACATACCATTATGCGTACATACATAGTTGGTAAACAAATTTACTTGTTATATACACCTCCTACCTATATATATATATATATATATATATATATATATATATATATATATATATGTATGTATGTATGTATGTATACATATATATATATGTATATATAGCAAGACAGAGCTATGACATATGATTTTTACACTTGATATCGGTGTTTTTCATTCCTGAGTTCACAGTGAAGGGATACACACTGCTCGACACTACTTAGACTCGGACTAGACTCTCTCTCAATTTTCGAATGCTTAAATGAGAGGTGAAGAGTCTTATTTATACAAGTTCTAGCAAGTTACCGATAAACATAAACTGGCAACTGCCGGTAAACAAGAGATTCCTTTCAAGTGGATGGGGTAGCTATGGACTCTGACTATTATCTTGTCCCTGGGGGCACCATTATATGGGACCCATGCAGAGCTTTTGAAAGGAATGACTTAGACAAAAGAAAATATTCGCAGATCTATGAATAGACTCTATCACATGATTACATAGTGGAGTTCTATAGGAACCCACAGAACTGACGTGACACCACTGTCGGCCCGTTAGATATGAAAAGAATCATTATTACAAAATAGTGAGCATATGGACCATCATGCTTCCATACAATTAACTATGTTGTACTTAGCAATGGAATCAAATGATCCATCACCGCCATAGTCAAAATGACTGTTGGGTGGAGAGCTATGTTCATTTGAGAATGGTGGTGTCCATTTGTGAAGCATTTGTAAATGGAATCCTTGCGTTGCTGGTATCAATTCATCTTCAGGGACACACAAGTCACCAAAATATTCACTGGTAACTTTATAAGATTGAGGTTGGGGTGGCTCAAACTTTTCAAAATGCAACTCGCTTCCTTGGAATGATAAGTTAAATACAAACCATCCCTCATAATGAGAAGCTTCTTCTATTTATTCTCTGAACCATTGTTTAAAAGCATCCTTATTGGTTCCAAAGAAATCAACATCTATGGGACAATAAGTCCAATACATCCTCTACATCAACAGGACAGGATAGAGTATCTTTGAATGTTGAGCATTCAAATATTATCCAACAACAACCATCATGTTTTACTTGAAGCATTATTTTGCAATAGTTTTCATATGATATACAAGGAGTATAAATGAGAATATATCTCTGTCCTTGCATTGGTCCTTCTGTGACTGATCCTCTTTCCATTATTTGGCTTTCTCTGAAGTAACCAAAATAAGATGTACAATGGTTATATTTTTGTATCCAATTATTTAGGATATTTATACAAGTTGGACTGCTTCTTAAATAACAACTCAAACATTTAAAACAATAACAATATTCACAATTTATACACACTAGGATCCATTTGAATCTTGGTGGAGCATCTGGTATGCTTAAGGATGATGAAGCCATTTAATGGTTTTGTCTTTGTCTTTAGATGGAGCAGCTTCTCTAGTAAGCAAATTAGAAACACAATTATCTTTACCAGGCTTGACGGATTTGACTTTGAAATCCATTGCTCAAGCCACAATCTCCATCGCATAATTTTGTTGTTTCCATGTTCCAACAGACGTTGATTAGACAACATTCCTTTCATATGCCGGTCACATTTCTTACAACAAAATGTATGGTTTTAAAAATGATCTAAATTTCTTAATCTCATTTTGGCTTGACAAAAATCTCTTTGAAGGAAAGGTATCTTATTTCGATTATCTTTGAAACATCCAAAGTATATATACAAACTTCTTCAAATTTTGGTTATTCTTAAGCGCAATATCTTTCTTCCTTAAGGTATCGTGGAGGCATCGGTTTCTAATATAAGTTGTAAGGTCATGTCTGGAAGATACAACTTAGGTAGATTCTGGATCTTACACTTTATAATCACGGGCCGACTTGGGTCATCTTGTAATTCCATGGTATAACTTTACTCAATCTTTTTTGGGTATCACAAAGTCCGCTGCTTGATTTTCATAGAATTGTTGGATGTAATTCAAACAACCAAGGAATCTCTGAAGCTGTTTTTGGTCAAGAATTTCATCAGGGAAATCTGAAAGCTTTTTCAAAATGTGATCTTGGAGTTGTACTTCTCCTTTGGATAGTATCAACCCAAGATACTCAATCTTTATCTGTGCCCAACAAAGCTTAGAACAGCTGAGCACCAAACCATGTTTATACAAAGGTCATAAACAACCTTCAAATGTTGTATATGGGCTTTACAATCTGAGAACAAAACAAATAAAATCATCAATATATACAGGAATCTATAAATTAAGATGTTTGAAGATGTAGTCCTTTTTTGGAACTCGGATGGTGCATTCTTCAAACCAAAGGGGAATCTTTTCCATTGAGATGCCCGACCATTAGGGACAACAAATGCGGTTGTATCTATCTTTAGAATTATCCCAATTTGCCAAATCGCTTCAAATCAAATTCTTGAAACATTACACTTCCCAATCTTTGAAAACAGTAACTCTTTGGATGGTAAATGAAACTTGATAGGGAGTAGAGCATCATTTAAGGCTATGTAGTTTATCACCATTCTGGGTTTTCCTATTTTCTGCTCACTGTGTTTGTTAACATAGAAAGCAGGACAAGCCAATGGGCTTCTACTGGTTTCTATTAATTTTATATCCAAGAGTTCAAATATCTCCTTTTGACAATATTCAAATTCTGTGTGAGACATGTGATTAGCAGAGGGTTTACGTGGTTTTGGGATGTAATCTTCCTTATAAGGAAGACTGACAAAATATTTTTCTCTGGTCCAAAAGGCACTTGGATAATCTGATGTGCAATCAGATTCTATCTTTTCTTTGATATCTTTTATCATTTACATACCATGCTTTTCAGCATGTCCAACTATCTTTTGGATTCTTTCCAGACTACTAGCAGATTTCTCAACTTGGTGGAAAGTTTGCTTTACTGCAATTCTTGTTTCATAACAAGACTTTCTAGGTACCTTGATTGTTTTGCCCAAAACTGTAATATGTACAAAGTTATTACCTATAACATAAGGTAAACATTTATTTACAAAATCATGTCCTAACAGTATATCTGCACCGATGTCATAGCAGGTAAAAGTGCTTGATACTTTCTCTTCCCGATTATGAGTATAGGGAAATGGGAGCAATATATTTGATTTTTATCTCATATTTGTTGACAACTCTAAATGAGATATCTATTGGTTGCCAATAATAAGATGGAATAGATCCATGCTTAGCACAGGAATTCCCATTGCACCTGTATCGAGTTGTGCATCTAAAGTGTATTGTGGATATCCTTGGACTTTTATATTTACAAGGATAACCAATCTATCATCTAAACCATTCATTTGCTTAGACTCAAATGGTTCATTTTCTGTATCTTCATTAAACATTTCTCTTTCTATTTGTTCATCTCTTTTCATCTTGAGAAAGTTCAATTATTCTCTTTGCATCTTTAAGCTTTTCCATAAATCAGCAACTAATGCTTCTTTTTCTCTGATTGATTCTTCAAGGTGGAATATAGTATTGTCTAAGGTTTCATCTTCTGATAGAGTTTCCTAAATAGGTTCTGAAAACTTAACAACACCTTTTGCTCTAGACTCTTTTCTTTGTGCTGGGATAAAATCAACATTTGTGGGTGTATAATTTTGGATATTCACCATGCTTGGCTGCTGGATCTTATCAATCTGAGCAGAGAGTTGAGTAATTTGAGAAGCATATCGCCTGGAGAGTTGGAATTGTCCTGGAGTAAGAACGGACAATTTGGCTTAGAGATCAGACCTTTGTTTGAGAAGAGCAGGGAGGTTGATGTAGGGTGACATCATTTATATGTCAAGAAAGTGTAAAGTTTCATCTAGCTGGGAGAGTTCTGATTGAGCATCAGAATCTTGGTTGTCGTGATTTTCTTCTCGAAATGAGTCACTATCCTCAGTGAGGGATAGGTATTCACCATCTGAACAGTTTATCAAGATATATATACGTATACATATATATATATATATATATATATATATATATATATATATATATATATACATACAAGGTAGGCCATAAAGGATTATGCATAATAGCACTATGCTTAAAATGGAGTATTTAAATCAGGGACCCTTCACCCTGATAGGACCTTAACCAAATGTCAACTTAAGTGATCATAAGGATTGTATGCATATCATAGCCCTATCTAAACTACCATTCTTATATGAATAAATGACGTGTAACATAGGTTCTCACATAACTATTCACTATACCTAGTAATTCATATTGATATAACCATATAAACCACCCCAAGTAAATCTTACTAGTTTGAAGAAGGTTTATTAAGTGCACCATTGATACACTACCAAGGTAGTTATGAGGTTGTATTTCCAATGCAGATGTGACAATTCTTACATCCTAACACCATGGTTCTGCACTTATGCCATAGTTAAGTCTTAAACCAAACAGGGTGCAATCCCGTCTGACTTTGTGACATGGCCCCAACATTGAATGTGTTTGTAACCTATGTTAAAGTCGATTCCAGGTCTTTCTGTAATCACACATTAATAATTTGGATTTAATATATATATATATATATATATATATATATAATATATATATATATACTGTAGTTAGGATGGAGTAATAATGATAGGATTTCACACAGTACCATGGCCATGTGATTAAACGGACATTGTGTGCTTTTATGTCAAGAAAGTGTAAAGTTTCATCTATCTGGGATAGTTATGATTCAGCATCAGAATCTTGGTTGTCGTGATTGTCTTATGGAAATGAGTCACTATCCTCAGTGAGGGATAGTTATTCACCATCTGAACGGTTATCAAGATATATATCTGTATATATATATATATATATATATATATATATATATATAGCATTAGGAGCCATAAGGATTATTACCTGATAGCACTATACTTAAAATCGTATTTAAATCAAGACCCTTCACCACAATGGGGACTAGCAACTAAGTCAATGCCAACATAAGTGATCATAAGGAATTATATGCATGCCATAGCCCCACATAAACTACCATGTTTATTGTAAACCAACGACATGTAACATAGGTTCTCACATAACCATTCACTATACCTAGTAATTCATATTGATATAATCATATAAACCACCCCAAGTAAATCTTACCAGTTTGAAGAAGGTTTATTAAGTGCACCATTGACACACTACCAAGGTAGTTACAAGGTTGTATTTCCAATGCAGACACAACAATTCTTACATCCTAACACCATGGTTATGCACTTACACCATACTTAAGTCTTAAACCTAACAGGGTGCAATCCGTCCAGAACTTTGTGACTTATAGTAACATTAGATGTGTTTGTAACCCTGTTAAAATTGATTCTAGGTCTTTCTGTAATCACATTAATCATTTTGGTTAATCTACATATATATATATATATATACATATATGTATGTATGTATATATGTATGTATATATGTAGATATATATATATATATATATATACATATAACCATACATATATACATACATATATACATGCGTATATACATACATACATACATACATACATACATACATACATACATATATATATGTATGTATATATGGAGTAATAATACATACATACATACATACATACATACATACATACATTGGGAGGGTAATAATGATGGGTTTTACGATTACCATGGCCATGTGATTAAACGGACATTGTGTGCCCTCATTAAGCACGGTCACCTCACTACCCAGTATGTACATGACGACTCTTAATTGATTAACCAAATGATTAATGTGATTACAGAAAAACCTGGAATCGACTTTAACATAGGTTACAAACACATTCAATGTTGGGGCCATGTCACAAAGTCAGACGGGATTGCACCCTGTTTGGTTTAAGACTTAACTATGGCATAAGTGCAGAACCATGGTGTTAGGATGTAAGAATTGTCGCGTCTACATTGGAAATACAACCTCGTAACTACCTTGGTAGTGTATCAATGGTGCACTTAATAAACCTTCTTCAAACTAGTAAGATAGGGCCATAAGGATTATCGCACAATAGCACTATACTTAAAATCATATTTAAATCAGGACCCTTCACCACAATGGGGACATTAACCAAATGCCAACATAAGTGATCATAAGGAATTATATGCATGCCATAGCCCCACCTAAACTACCATGTTTATTGTAAACAAACGACATGTAACATAGGTTCTCACATAACCATTCACTATACCTAGTAATTCATATTGATATAACCATATAAACCACCCCAAGTAAATCTTACTAGTTTGAAGAAGGTTTATTAAGTGCACCATTGACACACTACCAAGGTAGTTATGAGGTTGTATTTCCAATGCAGATGTGACAATTCTTACATCCTAACACCGTGGTTCTGCACTTACACCATAGTTAAGTCTTAAACCAAACAGGGTGCAATCCCGTCCAACTTTGTGACATGGCCCCAACATTGAATGTGTTTTGTAAACTATGTTAAAATTAGGTCAGTCTTCTGTGTCACATTAATCATTTTGGTTGAATCTATATATATATATATATATATATATATATATGCATTATGTATAGTACATGTATATGTATGCATTATATGTATACATATATAAATTGCATATATACGACCACATATATCTGTGCTATGCTATATATATATATATATATATATATATATATATATATATATATATATATATATATATATATATATATGTCTTGGATTGAGATGGAGTAATAATGATAAGGATTTCTGCGGTACCATGGCCATGTGATTGGCGGACATTGTGCCCACATTGGAAACGCGGTCACCTCACTGCCGGTATGTACGCGGCCACTCTTGAATTGATTAACCGTGGTGTGTGATTGCGGAGACGCAGGTCGACACAACATAAGTTACAGAGCATTGATGTTGAACCCGTAATCCTGAAAGGTCGACAGCGATTGCGCATTTAATTTTAAAGACAACTTATGGCGCTGAAGATCGAACAGTGTTAGAGATGTAAAAATTGTCGGCGTCTACGACAAAATACAACTTACCGTGAGTATCAATAATTGCGCCAAACCTTCTTCAAGTAAAAGATTCTGCGCAGAATGAACTATATCAGACCCGCTATCAATATGAGTATTAGGTATAATTAGTCAGTTATGTGAGAATTATATTATGTCGTTGTTACAATAAGCGATGTTAGTTAGGTAGAGACTATATTTCCGTAGTAGCGATCACTATGTTGGCATTGATTAAGGTCCCATTATGATGAAGATCCCTTATTAAACTCACGATTTTAAGTATATCTTGACAATACAATAATCTATATATGTATATATATATATATATATATATATGTGCATGTATATGTATATGTACATGTATATGTACGTAGCCGCATACATACATGTACATGCTCGTAACACGCTCATATAAGGATTATCGCACAATAGCATTATACTTAAAATCGTATTTAAATCAGGACCATTCACCACAATGGGGACCTTAACATAGTTAAGTCTATGGGGTCCCCATTGTGGTGAAGGGTCTTATTTTAAACTCTGTTAAAGTATGAATTATATGTGATAATCACTATAATAATATATGTATATGTATATGTGTAATAATATGTATATATATATATATATATATATGTATATATATATATATATATATATACATATATAATATATATATATATATATATATATATATGTATATATGTATGTAATAATAATAATATGTATGTATGTATGTATGTATGTATATATGTATATGTATATGTAGATATACATATACATATATACATATACATATACATATACATATACATATACATATACATATACATATACATGAACATACATATACATACATATACATACATACATACATACATATATATATATATATGTATATATATATATATATATATATATATATATATATATATATATATATATATAAAAATTTTTTTTTTTTTTTTTTTTTTTTTTAATTAAAAATTGTTTTTAAAACATGATCCTTCACCATAATGGGGTCCTTAACAAATGCCAACATAAGTGATCATAAGGAATTATATGCATGTCATAGCCCCACCTAAACTACCACACTTATTGTAAACAAACGACATGTAACATAGGTTCTCACATAACCATTCACTATACTTAGTAATTCATATTGATATAACCATATAAACCACTCCAAGTAAATCTTACTAGTTTGAAGAAGGTTTATTAAGTGCACCATTGATACACTATCAAGGTAGTTACGAGGTTGTATTTCCAATGCAGATGTGACAATTCTTACATCCTAACACTATGGTTCTGCACTTACACCATATTTAAGTCTTAAACCAAACAGGGTGCAATCCTGACGACTTTGTGACATGGCCCCAATATTGAATGTGTTTGTAACCTATGTTAAAGTCGATTCCAGGTCTTTCTATAATCACATTAATCATTTGGTTAAACAATTAAGAGTGGTCATGTACATACTGAGTAGTTAGGTGACCGTGCCCAATGAGGGCATTCCATGTCTGTTTAATCACATGGCCATGGTACTGTGTGAAATCCTATCATTATTACTCTGCACTGCAAAGGTTTCTAGGTGACTATTGTATCGTTTCCCCTTTGGCTCTGTGTATTTTGCAAAAAAATTCCCTAGATTTAACCATGTATATTTTTTCTCTGCATGTATGGCTGGTGACTTGGAGCAGATTGGGCCTGGGCAGAAAAATATGGAAGTGCACACCAGTTGGATTCTTCCCTAAGTAAGGTAAGCCTAAACTCTCAGTTGTTTCTTCTAAAACCCAATGATTCTTGGATATCGTAATACACATTTGGTCACTATATCTATTTCCTCTCGACTCTTCTGGTTTTGACGTTCTTGGATCTGAGTCATAGTATATATATCAGTTTGTTTTGTACCCTTCAAAACTTTAGGGTTTTGTCATAAATCCATTTTATTTTTATATGTGCAAAGTCTCATAGTTTTACACCCTACGATAGGTACTTTACCATCATGAGAATTCACAACAGCCTTGAAATCCTTATGTATTAGAAACCAAAATGACAATACTCGTAAGTGTGTGAGCTAGTTTTTCTAAGCCCTAACAAAGTCACACTTGGTGTAATTTCCATTACTGTATTGCGTATTTGAACTCTGCATGAACTAGATAGGAGGTTAAATACCTAGGTTAAGTCTTTCATGGATTTAAAGATTTGGTATGTTTCCTTGTCCCTACGTAGTGTTATTCCAGATCCATGTGATGGCTAGACCATGATTGGGCCTGGGCAGAAAAATATGGAAGTGCACACCAGTTGGATTCTTCCCTAAGTAAGGTAAGCCTAAACTCTCAGTTGTTTCTTCTAAAACCCAATGACTCTTGGATATCGTAATACACGTTTGGTCACTGTATCTATTTCCTCTCGGCTCTTCTGGTTTTGACGTTCTTGGATCCAAGTTAGAGTATATATATCAGTCTGTTTGGTACCCTTCAAAACTTTAGGGTTTTGTCATAAATCCATTTTATTTTTCTGTGCAAAGACTCATAGTTTTTACACCCTACGATAGGTACTTTACCATCGTGAAAATTCACAACAGTCTTGAAATCCTTATGTATTAGAAACCAAAATGACAATACTCGTAAGTGTGTGAGCTAGTTTTTCTAAGCCCTAACAGAGTCACACTTGGTGTAATTTCCATTACTGTATTGCGTATTTGAACTCTGCGCGAACTAGATAAGAGGTTAAATACCTAGGTTTAAGTCTTTCATGGATTTAAAGATTCGGTATGTTTCCTTGTCCCTTTCGTTATCCGTCCATGTGAAAATCATGAATACATTTACAAGGGGTATGGTGACGACCCTCTAATGCTTTCTGTATCTTATGCTTTGAGTGCATGGCGAACAATGGTCTAATTAACTTACTCCTTCAGTTATAATCAATAATCGACATCAGTATAAGAATTTCATAAAGACCCTCTGTATCATAAATTCCACTATAATTTATACAACCTAAACTCATATAATTCTCAACCCTGAATCTCTGTTCTTGAATCTGTATTTTTAGATAGTAATTCTAGATTTCTTCTGGGTAATAGAAATAGTATGGTGAAATACCTTCCATACCCTATCTAAATCCTTTCTATTGGTAGAACTGTCTTCTACGAAAAGAATGTGATTTCATTAAGTCCATAATGTGTATTTTAAAGCTATCTTTATAGTTACGATTTCTTCTGAGTTTTATATAGCAATTTCGTAAGTATTATTGTTTATGGTAAAATGTTCCGCAAACTCTATCTGTATTTCCAAATTGGGAAAGGATGTGCCTCTGTGGAAAATGCGACTTTGCTGTGTGTAATTTTGAATTTTAATACACCGGTTATGTAGAAAAGTTACTTACCCATTATGGGGCTTCATCATTGAGTCTAAGTGATTTTCCATTTAAATAATTTTCTTTGCAATCCTTGTACTCATGAAACATTGTATAAATGAAAACCTTACGCTCTGTACATTTATGAGAGCCCGGTTTTACTCTTGGTAGAATGTGCATCTGTACTCTGTGCAAGTTAATCTAACTTTGTATAACTTGACAGTTAACCCTGGGTATGCCAGGGCAATTAATTACCTTCTATGGAGTTTTACGTCTGTACTTTGGGTGGTTATTAAATGTTTTAGCACTATTTTAATTGCTTGTTTATATTCTGGTGCATCAAGGCATTTCTTTCAATTACAAAACTAATGATGGGGCCCTATCTTCTTTTGCGAGGGTACCCATTAGCCATTTATGGGTCCACTCCTCCCATTAACGATAACGTTGTGAAGAGATTTAACTACCATAAAATAGAAAAATGGGAATCGCTACATGCTAGCGGTGATTTCTTATATCACACAACAAAATTGTTTTTCAAAACAATGTACATATTAATTGACAAATTACTCTCTCTTATATGGGTGCACATACGAAAAGGCCAACTAAGAGGAAGAAAGATATTAGCAAAAAATGTAAAGTACAAACCAAACTTAGAGAAAATACTTAAATTGAAATTGGATATATAGACTTCAAAAACATTCACATTTCCCGTGATTACCTGCAACACATCAAGAAAAATATATTTGCAATGATATGAGCAGGAAAAGGAAAGACATTTATAACAAAAATGATATTCTAAATGCTTATACAAATATATGGTGCACACAATACAACTGACCCTTTGAAACCAAAGGGATTGATACTAACATACACATGAAAAGTTGCTTAAAATGCAGGTAGGACAACAATCCATTATGCGTTGCTAATTCCTTTCAACAAGTCTCGTTTCCTTCCACTTAGCAAGGAAAATTTGGACACCTTGTCAAAGATTATCAATAAATACAACTT
>SNQJ01S0063034.1:101811-114068 GCA_010110895.2 Picea sitchensis | reverse complement strand
AATTGTTCAGCTGAATTATATTCCTTCCAAAGAACAGATTGTTGATATCTT
The DNA here is from genome assembly GCA_010110895.2 of Picea sitchensis. Taxonomy (NCBI): domain Eukaryota; kingdom Viridiplantae; phylum Streptophyta; class Pinopsida; order Pinales; family Pinaceae; genus Picea; species Picea sitchensis. Next base: position 114,017 of record SNQJ01S0063034.1, on the reverse strand, counting down.
TACTAAACCATTAGCAGCAACCCCTTTTGGATATCTTCGTCAAAAGTTGGGAGTTATAATCCCTGGTGTTTAATCTGTTCACCTGGTCAGGGGGAGCACTTATTGAATATATGGTGTTTTCCCAAGATGCTTATAGTCGACAGGGGGAGTATGTTTTTTGCAACAGATCAGGGGAAGAATGTTTCTTCTTTGACATTGATGTCAAAGGGGGAGAAAAGAGAAGGAGAGAAGATTTGAATACATGTGGGTGCTTGGAAGATCTGAATACATGTGGGTGCTTGTGTTGTCATCAATGCCAAAGGGGGAGATTGTTGGCAAATATTTAACAGACAATTAACAGACAGTGAATGCTTGTCATTGATGGCAACAGTGAAGATGACATGAGAACAACGAGTTTGTAATTGACAGGAAAACAAAAGATAATTTCAGAGAGGTGAATGATCGAAGGCAGCGAATGAGCGAAAGTTTGAGAAGAAGAATCTCTGATCGTTGAAGAGGGAGACAGATCTCAGCCGTCAGATCCGAGCGTAGGGTCCGACCACCATTGGATCTAGGAGAACCTGCACGGTCCTTAAAATGCAAGGAGAAGAGGGCGTAATCGCAATATGAAAAATCGCGATGAAATCTGAGCTGTCAGATCAATCTTTGATCTGGACCGTTAATTCCAGTCAATGTCAGAGTATCGAGGATCGGGACTTTGAAGTGACAAAAACACTCGACAACAAGAATGCCGAAATCGTGATTCAATCGCAGCCATTGAATCGAGAATGAATCTAGACCGTTGATCTAACTCTGTGTCGGAGTTTCGCGAATCGCGATTCCAAAAGGAAAAGAAACAAGTGCAACAAGAATCCTGATATCGTGATATGCGAAATCGCGACGTAACTGTGACCGTCAGATCAAGATCAGATTTGGACCATTGATGTAACTCCTTATCGGAGTTTCGTGAATCGCGACATGGAGTGACAAAAACACTGCAACAAGAAATGCGAAATCGCGATATGTGAAATGGCGATTCAATCACAGCCGTTAAATCAAGCTTGGATCTGGGCCGTTGATGTAACTCCATCTCGGAGTCTCGACTATCGTGGCTTGGAGTGATGAGACCCTTCATCACAGGAACTGCAAGATGCGAATTTAGGAAAAGATCAGGACTGTCGGATCACCAAGAACGTGGATCATTGATCTGAGCTCCATCTCGGAGCTTCGCCTATCGCGACTTGGAGTGACGAGAACCTCTAGCTAAAGAACAGCGAGATGCGAGATCTCGAAAAGATCTGGACCGTTGATTCATCGATATCATGGACCGTCGATCAGGGTCGATGAAGATCATGAGTTTGCAGTGAATTTTAGCGCAACCTGTGGTCACCGCGTGTGGTCACGTGGGGGAAGGAGCTAGTGTAGAAAAGTTTTGTATCGGAACTTCGGAGATCGAAAAATGAAGTGTCGAGACACTCAGCACAGAATTGTCGAATGTCAAAATGCCGAAATGAATGCAAGATCCCATGGAATCAATCCAACGGTGTAGGTGAATTTGAACAAGATCGGAGGGTTATTGTTCCTTCTCACAGATTAACTCCTGAGTTTGGAATCTGTTAGCAAAAAGGACTCATGATTGCAAATCAGTTAGCGTTTCAGTTGGCGTTTCAGTTGTTTAGACAGTTGTCGACATTTTGCCTAAGGAGTTGGGAAGTTGAACCGTCGTTTTCTTGTGTATAAAAGAAGATGAAATAGACTGTTTCGGTGTGGTGGTTCTATAAGTGAAAAAAGAATGAAACTGTAAGAATAGAGACGAAGAGGATGCACAGGAGGAGATTGCGCATATGTGAAGGGTGAGATGAAATGAAGAGCATAATAACAGAGAGTTGAAGAAGAGCAGAATGAGAGCATGAGTTGATGCAGAGCATACCTGCTGAACAGATAGAGGAAGAGTAGAGTTGCAGAACAGTGTGCAGAAGACCAGATTTACGGAACAAAGAAAGATTGGTAAGACCTGATTTATCTGTAAAGTTGAATGTTTATTTAGCCATTTATATTATAGGGAGGTTGGGAGGTGCTCGAGAGGACTGTTTTCCTCAGAGGTTCAAGTGAGAGCTTGAACACGGGAAGTTGTAGCTTCCATCTGGTTGTAGCCAGAGAAACAAGGGTGGCAGGGTGGTGCTAGGGAGAACAAGTGTTCTCAGTTATACAGGTTGGAGCTTGTGTAACGGGAAGTTGGTGCTTCCATCCTGTTGGTGTTGGAACATTCAGGAAGTTGGTGCTTCCATCCAGTTGGTGCTAGAACATTCAGGAAGTTGGTGCTTCCATCGAGTTGGTGCTGGAATATTCAGGGAGTTGATGCTTCCTTCTAGTGGGTGCTAGAGAAACCAGAGGGTTGGTTCTCTCAAACAAGTTGTTGCTTGTAAAACAGAGGTAGAAGCCTCACATTGAGTTGGAGCTCAATTATTGATGATGTACAGAACTTAAAAGACCGCCTATCATTTCGAAGAAGAAGAGGTTTTCTCCCTTTATGGGTTTCCTCGTGAAAAATCTGTCTCTGTGTATACTTTATGTGTGACTATTGTTCTTTGTCTTTACTGTCCATATGCTATATTGTTGATGACCACATGAAGAAAGATTAATAATGTTTTAATAGACTTAATATTGTTTAAGCTCACATACAACTGATTCACCCCCCCCTCATGAATTACTAGAATGTTACAATGTTGCTAAAGAAGAACAAGACGAGGAAGATCCAAGGAATATACAAGTACCTGAAACCAAGGGGGAATGCACAGTAGAAGGATCGGAGCTTGAATCTACTACGTATGCATAGCCAATAAAGACACAGAAGGTAAATATTAAGACAAAAGAAAATCCAAAGTTTGCGCAGATAGGCAATTATTGGAATGATGAAACTATGGAGAATATTGCAGACTTATTGCGCAAGTATCAGGATCTATTCCCAACTACATTATTAGAGATGAAGGGGATAGTTGGGGAGTTAGGAGAAATGAAGATCCCTTTGAAACCAGATGCTAAGCCAGTGAGACGAAGACCCTATAGGTTAAATCTGAAATATAAAGAGAAGTTGAAAGACGAGATAGACCGAATGTTGGAAGCATGAATCATTGAACCATTAGTGGAATCAGAATGGATAAGTCCAATGGTAGTAAAGGATAAGAAAACAGGGGGAACCGTATTTTTTGTAGACCCAAGGAAGCTAAATGGTGTATATCTGCGTAATCCATTTCCAACACCTTTTACAGATGAAGTGTTATAGAATGTAGGGGGGAAGGAGGCCTATTATTTCATATATGACTTCTCAGGATATCACCAAATTAAGATTGTGCAGGAAGATAGACATAATACTATGTTTGTGATAGAGTGGGGAATCTACCAGTACACAGTAATGCCTTTTGGGATAAAGAATGCACCTACAGTTTTTTCAAGAGTAGTTGTCGCAATCTTTAAGGAATTTATTTATTAGTTCCTTGAAGTTTACTTGGATGATTAGATTGTGTTTAGTCTACTGAAATATCACATAGAAGTACTCAAGTTAATGTTGGATAGGTGTAGACAATGTCATATTTCACTGAATTTGAATAAATTTATTTTTTGTGCACCTTTTGGAATTTTGTTGGGCCATGTAGTATGTAAGGAGGGATTATTAGTGGATCCTACCAATATTGCAGTGATTTTGGACTTACAACCACCTACATTAGTCATAAATTTGAGAGAAACATTGGGTCATATAGGATATTACAGGAAGTTCATTAAGGGTTATGCGCAAATTACAACTAATTTCCAATGGAATGAGGATTGTCATAAAGGTTTGGATACATTGAAGTAGAAATTAGTGTCTGTGTCTATTTTAGTCTTCCCAAATTGGAAGAAGGAGTTTCATATTCATGTGGATGTGTCATCCATAGATTTAGTCATAGTATTATCTCAACTAGAGGAAGGAGGTATAGACAACCCAATTGCATTTGCAAGCAGGAAAATGTCAATAGCAGAAAATAATTACACTACCACCGAACAAGAAGGATTGGCAATGGTATATGCGTTGCAGAAGTTTAGATATTATTTATTGGGTTCTCATTTTAAGAGGTATAAAGACCATTTTGCACTAAGATACTTGGTGAACAAACCAGTGTTGGGGGGGATAATATGAAGAGGGTTATTGATGTTCCAGGAATATGATTTAGAGGTTGTTGTGAAACCAAGGAAGTTGAATGCAGCACCAGATTACTTATCACGCATATTATCAGGAGAAGATACAAGGAATCTAGATGACAACTTGCCGAATGCACAGTAATTTGCAGCTAAAATGGGGGAAAACTACTTCACATACAATATGAAATTTTTAAGTAGATGAATGGCCCCGTCAGACATGACAGTTGCGCAGAAGAAACAGTTAGTGGTTAAAGCAGCAAACTGCAAGTTAATTGCAAGAAACGTATACAAGCTAGGTGAAGATGGAATATTGACATGATGTGTGTTAGAGAATGAAAGGTCAATGGTACTCTCAGAAGTGCATGAAGAAATTAAAGGACACTACACGGGTAGAGAAACAATGTGGCAGATTTTGTGTGCAGGGATCTGGTGGCCCACACTTCATAAGGATGTTAAAGAATACTATCAGACATGTGATGTTTGTCAAAGGGTGGGAAAGCCATCCAAAAGGAATGAGATTCCTTTACACCCATAGGTTACATTGCAGTCATTTGATAAATGGGAAATAGACTTTGTTGGATCGATCAACCCACAAGCGAGAATATCAAGAGCTAAGTATATAATCACTATGACTGAGTATATGACCAGATGGGAAGAAGCAGCACCAGTCATAGACTACATTGTGGATCCTGTTGCGAGGTTTCTATTTGAGAATGTAGTTACATGATTTGGATGCCCGTGCATTATACTCAGTGATCAAGGAACACACTTCTTGAATAGGACAATTGCAGCATTGAATGAAGAATTTCAAATTCATCATCAAAAGAGTATGTCATATCACCCTCAGGCCAATGGCACAATAGAATATTTTAATAAAATTCTAGAGAATTCTATGGAAAATATCTGCAACATAGGAAGGTATGATTGGGACTTAAGGATCCCAATAGTATTATGGGAATATAGGACTAAAAGTAAAAATTTGACCAGACATACACCTTTTAGGTGGGTCTATGGGCAAGAAGCAGTAATGTCGATGGAGTTTATTGTGCCTAGTTTGCGTGTTGCAGAAATTACTGATCTTTCAGACTTTGGCGCGGTAGAGGAGATATTTTCACAATTGGTACAGCTTGAGGAAGACCAATTTGTCGCAGGGTTCCATCAGCAAGTTCAGAAGGCAATGGAAAATGAAATACATGATAGACATATTAAATAGAAAAAGTTTCAAGTGGGGGACTTAGTATTACTATACGACAGTAATTTCATGCAACATCCAAGGAAGTTTTGAATGCATTGGTTAGGACCATATGTGATTAAGCATGTGACAAATGCATGTGTTGTGCAGTTGAAAACGTTGAATGGAGAAGTCCTAGGAGGAATGGTGAATGGGAGTCGGCTAAAAATTTATAGGGACATCCAACCTACCATGCACTAGTCTAACCTGCGCAAGAACCTTTGTATTATAGTAGTGTATTGTAGTAGGAAAAAGAAAAAGAAAAAGTAGAAAAGGGAAAAAGAAAAAAAGTGGAAAAAGAAAAAAGAAAAATGAAGGAAAAACAGGAAAAAAAAATGAAGTTACAATGAGAGTAAGTGCATAGAAAAAGTGAGTGTTGCATCGATAAAATAAATAGCACAAAGACAGTTAGGTGTGCACATAAGCAACGTGCGAAATGAGGAATACGCGAAGCTATGTGAGGAAAGTGCCCAGATTTGGACAAACCTGATGGAGGATCCAGAGATGAAGGTTGTGGAAGCTATATTAAGGGATGATTAGGAAAAGGCGCAGAAGGCTTTGGAGAATATAAGTACACTGCCACCAGCTGAGCATATGGTGACCATCCTGGCAAAAAGGCAGTCATAAAATGAAATAGAAAAGATAAGGGACCAGTAGAAGATTCTCCAACAATGATTAGTCTCATTGCAGGACAAAGCACTGAGGGTAATAGGGGAATTGGTAGTTGCTCAAGGCATGGTAAAGCAAGCAACACACGACAGTGAGGAGAAACTCATGACCCTGATTGCACTGGTCGTAGAGGATATTTTGGAACAAGAAGTAGAGTTCAATAAATAAGTCGTGAAAGCAAAGGAGAGCCTCCAAAAGTTCATGGCAGCATGGAGGGGTGCGATGCAACATGCTTACGTGGCTCAGGATGAGCCACAGGTGAGTATTGGGGGCCTGTTGGATAGGCAGTTCAAAGAACTAAGTTTTGAGGACGAGCGCAAAAGCAGGAAGGATAGAAGTTAGGCATGCAAAAGTAGGTAGGCATGCAAAAGCAGGAAGAAAAACGGTCGGAGTGTAAAAGAATCATGCAAGCGCAAATATAGGAAAAGTACGCCCAAACAATGAATTGCCATGAGTTGTCATACGATTTTTGGGGATAAGCGAGTAGGGTTTTGAGCCCGGAATTTTATGTATAAATATGTAATGGATCAGGCAGAATAGGTTGTTGATGTTGAGCAAATAAGAGTCTGAAGAATAGGTTGAGAGAATAGATTAAGAATGAGAGAGTCTATGTCTAAAGGCTTAGGGTGGGTTTGTAGAGAGAGGCTTGCACTATATAGTAGCTAGACAAGAGGGGGAAGGATCTCATGATGTATCTATTGTAAGTACAATGCATAAGCCTAAGAGGATTGCACGAAGAATAATAAAGAATTCAGTCATTGTGGATGTAGCCCAAGGATTGGGTGAACCACGTCAAAATTCTGTGTCTAAATGTTCTTTTATGTGATTGTTTATGGATGTTCTATTTATACATAACTAGATCTAGATCTGTGTAGTAGATGATTGATGTGCAGTAAAGATGAATGTTACATTGAATAGTTTATTTTTCAATCTATGTCACATTGATGTTGCATAATTGAAGTTTACTAATTAATCAAGGGAAAAGGGAAAAATAATACAGCGCACAAGGTAAATAAGTAGGAATGAACATGATGATAGCCTCCCATCCCCTCGTCCCTAAAAAAACTTGGTTCCTGCAACCCCAATAGATGCTTCAGATGAGATTTCACTTGCATGCAGGTGATGTCGAAAGGGCCAATGTCTACATGCCAACAACCACCCTACAAAAAGGGGTGTTACCGATATCTCCATTTTTTGAAACCTTTGAAAAAAACAAAAACTCTAGAGAGTTCTCATTAAGTTGGTAACTTTGTTTCTTATGGACCAAAGGATTTGATCGATTTACCATATACGGGCCCCTCATCACTGGAAACACCATTATCAAATGCAAGCATGGATGAAGATATTCAAGATCTAGAAATGGAACTACCAGGTGTTCCTATTAACAAAGGACATAAGAAGTTAACCCTCCAATTGGTAATCCCTTTCAAAGTTACAAATTAATCCTCTCAGATTCATTTTGTCCATTTACATGGGAGGTGGATTGCTTTTAGATTGCATCAAATCACATCATAAAGACTATAATATTGATACTCCACAAAATTTTATCGATACATTTTTCAGTTGCCTAAAAACATGAACAAAATTTGTTATGCGATTTGTATCATTCATTTACGGTATAGTCCAATGGAAGGAGGAATTTGAGTTTTATACTCAAGAATAATTTAATTGTTTGCGAAGAATATCATTCACCTAGCACCATCATATAGATTTCTCATTAATTTTGGATACTCCTTATGCATAAGAATCCATCGACAACAAGCCATTAACGATCATCAAGAAATTATACAAGTTCATTCTCCAGCAACCCTGTTAATCTCTCATGATATATGGAAACATCTTACCTATTCCTTGAGGAATTGCAATCCAATACAGTATCCCCATTTTCCAACCTGCAATTTCATGAGCTCTATCATGAGTTCCTCTTTATCTTGACTCAATGAGGCGATTTGGAAATCGGTGGATTGGCCTTAAATTTCATCTTTTCTACTTATGTGTTCTAGGGAATATAGATTCACCTTTCATTGGAACACTATTAAGGAACAATCACAGTGCATCTAGATAGATAGAACTTTGGGTTTTTATGTAGCTGCAAAACTTGGCCACCCTGCCTACAATTGGAAAACAATGCATTTGGGTCTCCCTGAGCATGAAGGAGAATTGCATAGATACATGCAATAATTTTAACAGGGGGGAATGATGGGCCTCCAAATTGATATCATTTTTTTCGATTACTTATCTATTTTTGTGATCTTTATCCTCATTAAAATCCATTATTATCTTGCAAAACCTTCACCTTTCCCATAAAAGTCATAAGGTACATTGGATTGAGTTTTAAAGATATTTCGTATTTATATAATAAATTTGAGTCCAAGTATAGATATTATTTAGGTGTTTTATAATTATACAAGTATTAACGCAACCCTGTAGATTGAATGATAAGTTACAGGGTATCTTCTCATCATCATCAAGCAAGGATAAATACATGGAATTCAAAGATGAGATTAACACAGTAAAGGATCAATCTGATTCAACAAAGATTATTTGTACAAGAAAGCACACAATGATGACACCTTCAAACTATGATATGGATTACATATTGACCTCGTCCGTCCAACACAGCATTCCAATAATGCATTTATCAACGTAACCAAAATGAGGAGAAATTAATGGAGTATTCAGTGTACATTATTCAAAACGGACCTTGATGATGATTTGTTTGTATCTCGAGATCCAATAAATGGGTATCCAATATTTTTGGTGGAGAGATGAATTAAAAGGTAAAATACATACCCACCAAAAATCTCCAAGACCCAAATCATAATTTATGAGAAATTAGCTATGCACTAGACATGTAGAAACTTGGATAAAGGATCATGGTTATGCACTGAAAATGATAAGATAGAATCAAGGCTCAAACTAAGAATTGCTCGTTATATACTCTCCCACTTTGATTTTCTTGTTGCACAAACTCAAGGATACACCCATTACATAAACATAACAAACCAGAGCATAAACAAGGGAAAATTCAAGGCACTAGAAACGAAGTATTTAACACTACAAAACAAATCACGAATAGCATCTTCAAATTGGCATCTTCATAACCAAGCCTTCAAATGATTAATAATTGCAACATACCAAAATACGCAGGAATCTAGGGAGACACTTCATTTCGTTTTTTGATTTCATGTGTTGGAAGTGTTGATGTTGGACAACATCGGGAATACATTCTTCTAGATATGTGTGTGTGTGTGTGTGTGTGTGTGTGTGTGTGTGTGTGTATGACATGATATTTATAATACAAGGTATAAATATAAATAATAAATAAGTAGTTATTTATTATCCAAGGGACACATCCTTTCATGGATGGTCACCATATGTTCTCTATATATGGAACACTCATCATTGTAATATCATATTGATCTCATATTATCTTATATAGAAAAATCAACATGGTATCATGGCAGGACTAGGCTTGACTCCCTTACGGGAGGGCCCAGGATTATGATGAGAGAAATGTGAGAGTAATATGTTATAGATGTAGACTATTTGTAAGTGATTGTTGGTATTTGTTTATAGTAGTGTGTTTGCCAATTTATGTGGAAATTCGGTGTAGAGGAAATCATGTTCATTGTCACTGTTTAGCAAGACTATTTACCTTTGGAATGTGCCATGGTGAAGGGCATGTTGCGCGAGAAGGAGATCCATCAATTTATGCTTGAGGAAATCATTGTGGAAGGATTCGTGATGTTATTTAAGTAGGAGCCCCATGCCCATTAGGAGAGAGCATGGCCAGCTTGTTGTGGAGATTGTCAGCATGGAGGAGGTGTGTTATTCGTGGCCCAAAAATGTCTCGAGAAGAATCGTAGTCTTGAGTGGGATATACAGGCCCAACCTACGCCATGCATACTTTGTTAAAGTAACTGGCTCCTATGAGTTTTCTGCTCTCTAGCCAGATGCCCAAGTTCAGAATTTTGACAATAATGTCAGATCTGTTGACAAATTTTGATAGCGGCCATATCTCTGATTTGGATTTGAGGCCCATGATTTTGAATGAGTGGGTGATATGCCACTCTCCAATTGTGTCTCGATAACTTTCCAGGTGACCAAGGATTGTTTGCAAGGCATCCACCTCAGACCGTGTTAGATTAGAATTGAAGTCATGCATGATGTGGTCGTAAACATACAATAGTTTTATTCTCCACACTTCTGCTTGTTGTGACAAACGAGACTATGGATTGATACTAGTTCTCTTGAGTGGAGAACACAATGGGTTTTTAAGATTTATCCATGTGAACAATGAATAGGAATAAGAGCACAAGTTAAGATCACCAAGCCATTGTGGGACGGATCTCTTTGAGATGAGGAATGAAGAATGATTTTTGTATTGGTTGGTGTTTAAATCCATGCATGGATGAAAATACTACACAACTATTTGAATTTAAGCATAGGTGTCAATCCATGGCATGGGTGTTGTTGGTGTTTTAGATCAACACGAGTATTTGTTGAGGAGTGATAAATATGGAGATGAGAAGCGGTGACAAACCCTCTTAGTCGAGATCACATGAAGATTGTGTCAATGTGTTGATGTTTGAGGCAGCATCATGGGACATTCTCCCTGGAGGGTCATGTGTGGACTAGTAGGGGGGAATGTAGACTTCATCCTAACTTGCCTCAGATGGTCAGATGAAGGAACCAAGACATTGGTTTCACAAGGAAACATCGATATGTCTTGGGGGACATTGGTTCAATGAGGGAACCTCGTTGTGTCCTAGAGATGTTTCAGGCAGCATCATGAGACATTCTCCCTAGAGGGTGCTATGTGGACTAGTAGGGGGGAATGTAGAATTCATCTTGGCATTCCTCAGATGGTCAGATGAAGCAACCAAGACATTGATTTCATGAGAAAACCTCGATATGTCTTGGGGGACATTGGTTCCATGAGGGAACCTCGATGTGTCCTGGAGATGTTTGAGGCATCATCATGAGACATTCTCCCTAGAGGGTCCTGTATGGACTAGTAGGAGGGACTTTGGACTTCATCCTGACATGCCTTAGATGGTCAGATGAAGGAACCAAGACATTGGTTTCACGAGGAAACCTCGATATGTATTATGAGACATTGGTTCCATGAGAGAACCTCAATATGTCTTAGACATTGGTTTCATGAGGAAACCTTTATATGTCAAATATGGTCCAAGATAACTTAGCTTGATCAGCCCCAAGGGACTAGACACCCCTTGTAGGATGAGCTAGCTCAAGTTTTGTGGATATCAACTACATCTGTGACATGGTACAGAAGGGAATAGTGAAGCTCTAGTATATCTTCATCGATGAGCAGATAGTAGATATTCTAACGAATCCCTTGTCCAAAGGAAAGTTTGTATACTTCAGGGCAAGTTGGGGCTTGTGGAGATTACTCCTTTGGCCAAGAGGGAGTGTTGATGTTTCAACATCGGACAGACATTCTCCCAGGATTGATCATGGTGATTTGACCAATGGTGAATGGCCCAAGCGTAGTCTTCAAAGAACAAAAGACTCGATGTGCTAATGTTCCTCTAGTGTGTGGAAACATTGGGCAGACTTTCACCCAGAGGGGTGTACCTGTAGTGAATGTCCCAAGTAAGCATCAGGCAAACCTTCTCCTAGATTGGATTGTAAACCAAGGGAGATAGGATACATTTATCACAAAGGTGTACTTGTGGTAAATGGGCCCAGGCGTAGTCCTTCCTTGATCATGACAAGGAATAATATGGACTCAAGGTGCTTGAGGTGCTTTCCATGTGTTAGTTAGCATCAGGCTGACATTCACTCACAGGGGTGTGCCTGTGGTGAACGACCCCGGTGTGGTATTTTTCCTAGTCATGGTGATTTGACAAGGAATGATAAAGACTCAAGATGATAGATGCTATAACATGCAAACCCATAGTGAGCCTAGTATCAGAGAGAGTCAATTGGCTCAAAGAGTGAGTTGCAGAGGTAGTTTCCCCTCAGTTCAGGTGGGAGAGAGACATCTCCCAAGACTGACAGATAGGTGTCATGAGTCTAGGGAAAATTTTATATACTTCATAGACAAGCTTGGCATGATGAAGAATGTCTCCCTCATTGAGATGGAGTGTTGATGTTTGGACAACATCGGGAAGACATTCTT
>SNQJ01S0063034.1:80027-101605 GCA_010110895.2 Picea sitchensis | reverse complement strand
TTTATATTTAGTTTTAATTTGGTTTTAGTTATGTTGTAATTCAATAAATGAAGAATCCACCATGAACTCTATAAATACAAGGGCCAACACTAGTATTGGGAGGAGATATACAATGTAGAAGATTGGGGATTTCAAGAATAAAATATAGAGATCTTATGACTCTACTTTGCAACTTCTCGAATGGGAATTGTAAGTTTATTTATATTTTGATTTAAAAGTTTAATATCGTTGTAGCAAATCCCAGCATCCAGTTTTCTAAAGGGGGCCCACTCCAAAGCAAAGGAGTTGTGGATCTGTAGGTTATTTTTGTATCTTATATGTTTGTTTAATTCCTATAGCTTAGCATCTTTCTGTAGTATGAGTTCTCTTTTACATTTATTTGTTAATTCATGATCAAATGCAAACTGTATATTGTAGACTTATGCATGCCAAGAAACGATAATAGCAATAGTCAAACAGAGCATGGTAACACTGTGAATTACCTTGAAGAGTCGAGGACTAGTTGAAATATCACAATCATTCATATTAATCTGCAAAACTTATGCCTAATGAATGAGTGTTTAATTCAAGTGTGTTTGCTTTTTGTTGTATGTTTACTTTTCGACAAGTGTGGTGTGTTTGATTTTCTACAATGTCCTTTCATTTCCTAGATAGCAATATAATTTCCTTTCCATAGGAGCATGATAGGAAATTAGAGTAAATAGAGAACTTGGAGTTTGCACATACAATACACGACATCTTGCAAGATTCTCTAGAACTCTGGGTTAACAAACAAATTCACAGTCTCTTTCATTACTCTTTATAGGGTAATCAATTATCCCGTCAACATGTTTGGAAACAGAATGTTGGGTGCCCCATGGTTATGATTCTCACAAAATTGTATTCCATTGTTCATCAACGCCATCAGCTTGGTCCAATGTTAAATGCACAGTGGGTGTCTTCTGAGGCTGAGAGTCATTGGATACAAATATCACATAATGTGTGGTCGATAAGGGTGTCTTAAAAGCTCTAAGTATTTCCCTAGCTGGTGATATATCAGGGTCTTCCTTCCAAGGCCCACTTGGCTAAGAGTGGCTTCTCATATGTCATTTTCCCTTTGTCTTAGGGTAGAAATGGTGAAACATTTATTTTGGGATTGTCCTTTGACCATGTCATGTTGGGAGCATGTTCATACTAATATTTTCGTTATTATTCAAGGGTGTCGTCATTGGCATGCAGTGTTGTTGGGTAACACTAGATTCGTACTCCATTCTTTTCTCGGTAGTGTTTGGCACCGCTTGAGAATTTATGCTTTGTTTGTTCTTTGGAAGCTTCAATGCAAATATGTTTTTGAAAATGAGGTTATCTATTTGTCTACCTTTTGTTTTTTGTGGAGAGAAGAGGTTATGTATGCAACTACTGGAAAAATGATTTGTGTTTATCAAGAATTCCAAGTTTTGATTATTCAAATTTCATTGTTATGTTTGTTGCTTTAAGGAAGAGGATATAAATATCATTGTATATACCCTTCCGTTGTTTGTTTTCTCTTGAAATAAAGATTTTTTTTAAATATAAAAGTATTTAAAAAAAACGAATAGAAATTCTACAAAGACTTTTTGGAATAGCATTAGCTTATAGATTATCCACTAATTCTCATCCAATTGACCATTGTCGTTTTGAGTACTTGGACAAGCCCATCATGAACGACGTGAAAACAATATGCTTTATGAAGAAAATAACTTTCATCAATATAATATGAGGTTAGAAGCAATATTGTGTCATATATTATGTTCAAGCTATCCACATCTAGATTTTATTTGCAGACAACACTTTATATTAAATGCACCAAGTATTCCATTACATTTATGCTCGACTCCTTACTCAAGCTTGTGGAGAAGATGTACAATGATTTTTCCAATTTCAATTAGTTGTTGAAAATATGTAATGAAGGTAATTCAATCAACTTAATTTAAGTTACTACATATCATGATATAATTAAAAAGTGTAATTTGAGGTAAGATGCATATTTGAAGAGAAAAACTGAGGTCAAAATGAACATTTGAAGAGAAAAAAAATTGAACATTTGTATCATCATGGCAGCACCCTACAAGGGTTCTAACCCTTTAATGGGTGCTATTAATTACCATTTATCTATCTAATTTTTGTTTATATTATCTTTCTACAATATGGAATTTATAACACTAACTCTAATATATAATTTTCTAATTTAGTTACTATAAGATCATATGTTAGGTTAAAGAAAATAAACGTTTTAATGTGGTTGTCAAAAATAATCTACAACGATTAATCCTATGGTTGTTAACCTATGGCTAGGAATAGAAACTTGAATCATTTAACTAAATTTCTTTGAACGTATAACTAATGAATTTGTCAACAATTCATTCATCTAATTTAGAGAAAAAAATTCATGGATTAAACACTAGAAAATACATATAACATTGGTTGAAATAGCCCAAGTGTAGTGCAATCCCCTTGAATAATTCCTTAGAGAATGCCTAAACTGGATTTAATCTTCCTAGCCAACTAGGAGCCTATCTAACTATATAACATCGGGGAACCTTTGAATTTCCTAACCTTCCATACCCAAACTCCAAGAACAATGACAATCAATCCAATATCCAATTCATCAATAACCAATCTAAAAGCTCAATGTCATAATTCAATGAATATTTCAATCTTCACAAGTTCCAAAAAAAACAATCCTTCAAAATTAATAACCCATCTTCCTTTCTTTCCCTCTCGTATCACTCCATCACCCTTTCTTAATCATTTTCCCTTTCCTACATAACCATCTCCTTGGGAAAAGGGGCGGTCAACCCTTATCCTAGGGAGATGAAATAAAATAATAAAATAAATTATGATTTAATGAAAACCAACTATGCACTTGCTAACATTTATTGTATTTGACTTTTCACTCCAAAGTTAGGTGACAACCATTTTATTTATAATTGGTATCATTTTACACAATCCAACCAAAATTAATAAATGTTTCTTCCTAATGATATTTTAGGTTCATATAATGTAGTTTCAAATTCCACTCAATTATGTATTAATTAATCAATAATTTATTTTAGTAACTAAAATGTTTATGAAGAACAGTGGGTTAGCTCGAGTGGTTGAGTGTTGTGAATTACAAGCAGGAGGTCTCGAGGTCAATTTCTTGGGCTAGTTGCCTCTGTAGATATTATTGGGCCTCACTCAATGTCTTCATCAGGTTTGTTGCCAAAAATGCAACCAACAAGTTTACCTCTTGTACCGTCCTCGAAATGAGGGGAAGTACCTACAAGGTTTCCCAAGATGTGTATTACATCGGGGAAAAAAAAGACTAACATATTTATGAAACATAATAATGTACACACATTGGGTATGTAAGTGTAGTTAACGCACATATCCCATTTGGAATTCTATAACAAGTTATGTCTTTAATGCAATATTCTTATATGTTCACAATCAATTGTGCATAATCAATAAGCAAGAAAATCATCAATAATTCTCATTAATTGAAAGCATAAAAAATTATCACTTATTCATAATCTATACTCAAATTATAATAAGTGTTATAATCATTGTATTGTAAGAACCAGGGAAGGAATAGAATGACAACTCTAATTCCCAAGCAGAATTCTCGATTGGCTTAGCATCATCCTTCATACCTAACATACTTCCATCTTCCATCTCCTTATCCTTTTCTTTGCTGCAACATGTTGGAGCATCAACTATATTGATAGAACTCTAAATATGAACCGAAGGAAAAAGAATATACTATATTGACCTAACTTCTTCAACATGTAACTAATAATCGCCATCACATGTCTAGAAAATTGTGGTTTAACACAACCCTCCCATGACTCCAAGTTTCGAAGGATACACAGTGAGAAACAACCCCACCCCTCTTGACAGAATTAGTGTCAACACCATATCACCGACCATTGTGCAGTTGTTGTTCTTAAAGCCACGTCATTTAATAATCAGTTTGGGAAATTGTGCTACCTATAAAACTTACACTTGCTACATATCATAGAATATGTTTGAAACCAATAATTAAATCATAAAATAATGCTTAATAGCATACCATTACCGATCTAGATTATATAGGGAACGAAATAAAACACACACGGGAATATAGTAGAGAGCACAGTAATAAAGTGAAAACCCAACTTCTATTAATGAATAAAATAGCAGAATATTATAGAGCACAAACTGGCTAGAATGGTGGTAGTTGATCTCTAAAGAGAAAGAGATGGTGGTCATTGTCATGTTGGTTGTGGAGCTTGATTATCTTCCTGATCCAGAGGTCTTGTTTTAGCCGCATTTGGATCCCAGACCCTGGTGGGGGTTTGTGTTATATTCTTTGTATGATTAGCCCCATGCATTGTTATGTTGCGTCAGCCACAACAGGGAGGTCACAGGTAGGGAAGAGCCCTCGAGCAAATAATTTTTGGTGGTTTTTTGTGTTCGTTTTGGGAGATTTTGGCACTCAATTTTTCGGCCCATGGTTTTCTAATTCCAGTTAAGTAATTAAGGTTGTAATCTAATCCAAGTCAATGGATTAGGGATTTTGAATGTCGTGAGATACTATATATTGTAATTTCGTAGTCAATCTAGATTGTTCATTATTAGGTCACAGATCTGATCGTAGAGGTTATGTTGGTACATTTTTTCCCTAGAAGGCAACCCTCTTTTTAAGAGGGCATCACATTGTGGCTATGTATGATGAATGAGAGAGTATTGTGACTGAGGAGACTATGAGAGAGTGAAGAGGAGATTGCAGAGAATGTGTTGTAGGTGTTATCCATCCATTTTGTTGGACGAAATAAAGGGAGGACCGGTGGTTTCACCATGGATGTAACCCATATCGGGTAAACCACATATATCAGTGTCTCTCTTGTATTGTGTTCTTTTGTGTTTTATTTCCGCATTCATGTTTACTTGTTTTTTATTATTGCTTTGTGATCCTATTCCTAACATCTCATTCACAAAAGATAATACAAGAGGCTGAAAGGATGGCCCCTTAACATAAAGCAAGAACCTTAAAGGTCCAAAAACCGAACCCTAAGAGGCAAAGCGCCAAAAGGTATTTTTGAAATGCCAAAAGGTTTTTGGGTGTTAATTTCTACATCAACTTTCTGGGGACACAAATTTTGCATGCAATCTTCGTTGGAGTGCATAGTAACTCATTGGAAATCTCTAACTGAGGACTACAATATTGCAGCATGGTCTGGGTTTGTTAAAGGGAAACCCAGGCTCTTGAACCTTCACATAAAACATCGTTTAGGGCCTCAAAATGGCCTTGGAAGTTTAGGACCCAGAAAATCATTACAAAACTGCCAAGACAGAGAACCGTGTTGAGTTTTTGGAAGAGGTGGTTGGCCACCGATATCCACCTGGATCAGCCATATCCCATTAAAAATAAATGGACCCCATTGTGTCAAGTTCTTGTAGTAGATGGGGAAAATTTTGTTGAATTTGAATCTTGGTGAGCCATTTTCCTTACTAGAGAAGTTCTCTCGCTTTGACAACCCGATAAAGTTGGATGTTTTGTTGGCGGGTTTCCTTCATCTTGGTGTCCATGATCTGATCCAGTGTGGCTTGCTCAAGGAAATTGGGATTGAGTTCTATAGAATCTAATTGATGAACCACCTCCAAGGTGTCCAACAAAGATGGGAAATACGATCCAAGTAGCTCCACATTAAATACTGAGTGTAAGCCAAAGAAAGGAGGAATACTCAATTCGAAATCATTTTCACCCACAACCTTTGTGATGGTGTAAGGCCCATAAAAAAGTGGTCTAAGCTTCTTGTGGGGGCCTATGAAGCGATCTTTCTGCAAATTCAACCAGACATCACCAAACTTAAACCTGTGTGGAACCTAATGTTGGTCATGTCGTTGCTTGTGCTTGGAATTGGCCTTCTGCAATATATCAAGAACATGTTGTTGGAGGTGCTAGATCGGTTCAATAAATTTGGTTGCTCTATCTGCCTCGGTCTAAGTGTAGGAGGAATCTATCGAGGAAGATGGAATAGGAAGAGCTACATCAATGGGAGCCAATGGTTGAAACCCCAAGCACACCTAAAAAGGGCTATAACCAATAGAGCTATATAGGGTTTTGTTATATCTATGTTGAACATATGGAAGGCTCTCATCACATGTACATGGATTCTTGGAATTGTACATGCGAAGGATATGCACAATCATCTTGTTAACCACTTATTGTTTTCCCATCTTTTTGGGGGTGAAAGGCAGTTGATTTGGTTAGTTTGGTGTCTATCAAATACCATATAGGTTGCACTAGAAGGTACTGAGGAACCTATTGTCCCTATCTGAAATAACGGTTCGTGGTATCCCAAAATGAACCCAAACATGCTCAAATAAGAGCCTAGCAGTAGTCTCTAATGTGATACTCTTTTTACATGGTGTCAAAATCATCATCTTAGAGAATCGATTGACGACCACAAAAACACAATCGTGACCATGTTTGGTGGAGGGAAAACTTGACATGTAATCCATGGAAACTAAATCCCAGGGCTTGTCTGGGGTAGGGAAAGGAGTGTACATCCCTTGCTTCTTGATGGATGGTTTAGCGATGGCACAAGCAGTGCACGATCTAATATATTGGTTGTCGTCCTGTCGAAACTTTGGCTAGTAAAAATACTTTTGAAGTACTACTATTGTCTTATCCACACTGAACTACCACCTGACTGTAATGGGCCTCCCAAATTAGATTTGCACGCTCGCTTGAAGGAACACAAATATGGCCCATATAGCACAAGAGCACATCCTAGAGGTGGAAGTCCGAGATTTTTTTGTCTGCACTGAGTGTCTGATAAGTAGTAGGAAAGTCAAAGTCATTGTTGTATAATTGTGGCCACCCGAAGGTCTTATGCCCATAGGAGTTAAGAACTATGGTTAGTGCCAAAACCAAAGGTCGACTGAGGCAGTCTACAACACAGTTGGCACTTCCCTTCTAGTATTTAATGTTCAAGTGAAATTGTTGTAGGTATGTGGACCACTTCTGATGGCGGTAATTCTATAACTTTCCTTATGTCTGCAAGAATTGTTGAGGCTTGTGATCAATGTGGATGATCGTTACTTTCCTAGAATATAATGCTTTCACTGTCAACATGCCTACACAATGAAGTACATCTCCTTGTCAAAGGTGGGATATCTGCGAACAACATCAAATAGTGTATCACTATGATAGGCCATTAAATGTCCCTGTTAAGTAAAGACTACATCGATAGCATAGTCAAAGGCATTTTTTTCTATCTCAAATGGTTGTTGTAGGTCTAACAACGTGAGAATTGATCCAAAGCAGAGGCGGTGTTTCAAATCCAGGAATGCTTTATGTTGTGATTCAGACCATGCAAACTTGGATTTAACTCCACATTTGGTCACTTGACTTAGGGGCCAAGTGATATGAGATAACCACAACACAAACCTACAGTAGAAGTGGGCAAGGCCTAATGTAACATTGTCATGGCCCCACCTAGGCACCGTCAATAAAAACTTGACTGTCATCCACTGAATTTTCAATTTTTTCTCCAATTCAGTCCATTAGTTCTTTGATACCAATAATTAATTTATATGCTCTGCATATGAACACAATTATGAAGTCCTAACAAAATATAACCCATGCATAATTATTTACAATTATAGCATAACAAAATTAACATAAATAACGCACAATATCCAACGTAATAACACATAAAAGACACTTATCAACAACACGGTTGGTGCTTCCCTTCTTGTACTTAATGTTCAAGTGGAATTGTTGCAAGTATGTGGACCACTTTTGATGGCAGTCATTCAACAAATTTCCTTATGTCTGCAAGAATTGTTGATGCTTGTGATCAATGTGGATGATTGTTACTTTCCCATAATATAATGCTTCCACCATCGACATGCCTGCAAAATGGAGTACATCTCCTTGTCAAAGGTGGGATATCTGCGAACAACATCAGAAAGCATCTCATTGTGATAGGCCACTGGATGTCCCTACTAAGTAAAAATTGCACTAATATCATAGTCAAAGGGATCTGTTTCAAACTCAAATGATTGTTGCAGGTCCAGTGACGTGAGAACTGGTGCGGAGCAGATGCAATGTTTCAAATCATGGAATGCTTTTTGTTATGATTCAGACCATGCAAACTTGGATTTAACTCCACCTTTGGTCACTTGATTTAGGGGCCAAGTGATATGAGATAACCCAAACACGAACCTACGATAGAAGTGGGCAAGGCCCAATGTAACATTCCCAAGGGCCCACCTAGGCACCGTCACTAAAAACCCGATTGCCATCCACTGAATTTTCGGATTTTTCTCCAATTCATTCCATTAGTTCTCTGATACCAATAATTAATTAATATGCCATGCATATGAACACAATTATGCAGTCCTAACAACATATAACCAATGCACAATTATTTACAATTATAGAAAAATAGAATTAACATAAATAACGCACAATATTCAACATAATAACACATAAAAGACACTTATCAAAAACACAGTTGGCACTTCCCTTCTTGTACTTAATGTTCAAGTGGAATTGTTTCAGGTATGTGGACCACTTCTGATGGCAGTCATTCTACAACTTTCCTTGTGTTTGCAAGAATTGTTGAGGCTTGTGATCAATGTGGATGATCGTTACTTTCCCATAATATAATGCTTTCATTGTCAGCATTCATGCACAATGGAGTACATCTCCTTGTCATAGGTGGGATATCTTCAAACAACATCAGATAGCGTCTCACTGTGATAGGCCACTAGATGTCTCTGCTAAATAAAGATTGCATCGATAGCATAGTCAAAGGCATCCGTCTCAATCTCAAATCGTTTTTGTGAGTCTGACAACGTGAGAACTGGGCGAGGCAAAGGCAATGTTTCAAATCCTAGAATGCTTTATGTTGTGATTCATACCATGTAAACTTGGATTTAACTCCAACTTTTGTCACTTGACTTAGTGGCCAAGCGATATGAGAGAACCCCAACACGAACCTATGGTAGAAGTGGATGAGGCCCAATGTAAAGTTCCTAGGGCCCCACCTGGACACCGTCACTAAAAATTCGATTGTCATCCACTGAATTTTCGAATTTTTCTCCAATCCAATCCATTATTTCTCTGATACCAATAATTAATTAATATGCCTTGCATATGAACACAATTATACAATCCTAACAACATATAATCCATGCATAATTATTTACAGTTACAACAAACATAATTAACAATAACACACAATATGCAGCATGATAACACATAAAAGACACGTATCTTTTAATGAAAAACATCGATTGGTTGCAGACCTCAGACATTCCTCCCAGCCATAGACTCAGTTGTCCATTCACTCTCAACGGCAAGTCACCCTCGAGTAGGCGCTATGAATCAACTAGGGAAAAGTATACCTAATCCAAACTGAGGTCCAATAGTACACAAATTCAAGACAATGCCAATGGCACCAACTCTAGCAGTAGTTCTACCTCCCAGCCTCTCATTCCCCACGACTTGTACCACCCAAGGAAGTGTACCCCTTCATTGCTCCACAATCATTTGGCTATCCCACTTTCGTTCAAAGGCTTCAGCAATAGGCCAACCAGGAAGTCTCAAAGCTATGTGGCACTTGGAACACAAAGATGTTCAAAGAGTTATAGCACCCACTAGGCCATCACACAAAGAAACCTATTCCCAACGATTCTTTCACCCAAAGAGAATGCTCCATAGGCCTGACAAGTTGTTTCATCAACCCAAACCACCAAGGATTTACAAGGTAACAACAAATTCACAACTCCCACTCTCTAGGAAATTGTACGGATGATGGAATGGAAGAATGGAATAGAATGAATGAGAATTACACTAAATTCCCAACATTATATATGTGTGTTCCGATATTAACACATGGCACTCAAGGAGCTACTTTGACCCCACTTGGTCATGTGTTCCCCTCACTTAAGAACTTAGGATAACATAATAATATAAATACTTAGGACTTAGGAATAATATTATTTTATTTCTTGTCTTAAGCCCCCTTGACATAGCCCCTTTTCCTCTCAATTCCTAGCCCTTTTTCCCTCTCATGGATTCCTAAGTCCCCATAATCTTTCGTCTGACTTGGTCTACGGCAGTGATGTATTTTATTAATATATTCGAGTGTGATTACATATTACATGTTTTAGGCTCGTTGGCCTTTCAACATATAGGCTCTTCGGCCTAATAACCACACAAACACTCTGGCCCAAAACACCATGGATCACCAGCCTATAAAACATATGTACATTTACAACATGGGGTTCAATATAGGGGTATTACATTCCCCTCCCCCTTATTTATGCACTGTCCTAAGTGCATTATATACACATGTACAATCAAAAAGTTTCAAAAGCTCCAAAAAATGAGGGTACTCTTCCTACATGGCATCCTCATGCTCCCATGTTATCCTTAGGACCATAGCAGGTCCACTGTATTTTTACCAGCTCGATGGCTCGATTCTTAAGTGCATTGACCTTCTTGTCCAATATGCACACCGGATGGACCTAGAAGTCTCCCTCATGCTTCACCTAGATTACATTCCAATCAATTACATGATTAGCATCAGGAACATACTTTTTAAGCTAAGACACATGAAATGCATTATAAATGCACATGGATGCAAGTAGTGCAAGCATGTATGCAACACAACCAATCCTCTCCAAGATTTTGAATGGTCCACAATATCTTGTTGTCAGCTTTGGGAAGCTCCCCAATTTGCGATCTCTGTCAAAAACAATTGTCTTAGGCACACCATGTAGCCTAACAATTTTTCTCATGTAAATCTATGCAATGTTGATGTTTTATGAGTTAATTTCACTGGAATAAAATGAGCAACTTTAGTTAGTGTATCCACCACCACCATGATGGAACCATTCTACTTCATTATTTTGGGCAGCTTAGTGATAAAATCAATTGTCACAACTTCCCATTTCCACTAAGAAATGAGAAATGGTTGTTGTAGCAATCCAGATGAATGTATGTGCTCAACTTTTGCCTTCTGACATTCTAGACATTTGTCTATATAATCAGCCACCTTTTTTTCATACCTAGCCAAAAAGATTGACTCTTTACAGCTACAATTGTTTTTGGGTATCCTGGGTACCCAGCATATGGCACATAATCCATTTCTCTCAACATTTTAGTTTTCAACTCATGAGATTTAGGCACATATACTCTGCCCATGTACATGAGGAGTCCATCCTCTCTCAACTCATAATCTTTAATTTCTTGCTCAAAATTACCCTTTTGTGATGTTTCTTTTGTTTGCAAATAATGTTGATCTGATTTTGAAACTTCCAAATTTTTGTCTTTTAAATCAGATTTGTACATGTTAATGGTTGTAGCAAGCATCTCATGCACTCTCCTACTGGGTGCATCATCCACCTTGTTCTATTTTCCTTTGATATGTTTTATATCAAAGTCATACTCACTGAGTAATTCTAACCATCTAATTTGTCTGGCATTCAAAGTTGGTTGTCTAAACAAATATTTCAGACCATTATGGTATGTCATCAGCTCAAATATTTTTACCACAAGATAATGCCTCCACATATTTAAGGCATGAACTATGGTTGTCAATTCTAAATCATGTGTAACATAATGTCTCTCATGTTCCTTCAACTTCCTTGACTCACAGCATATCACATGCCCATATTGGGTAAGGACTCCTCCAAGCCCTTCGTTGCACACATCAATGCACACAATGAAATCTTCATTTGGATCAACAATCTTCAATATTGGTGTACTTGTTAATAAATTCTTCAAGTGTTGAAAACTTTCTTCACATGTATAGGTCCACTCGAATTTCACACCCTTCTTTTGTAAAGAAGTGAATGGATGTGCAATCCTTGAAAAACCTTTGTTGGAAAGTTGGTTGTCATTGATGTCAGCCCTAGAAGAAGTTCGGAAGCCCTTAAAAGTGATAGTTCTATTTGAAGAAATCTCCAAAGTGGTCCCCTTTATGGTGTATCTTTAAGCATGGCCCTCACGGGAAGATGCTTTGAAGAAGTCTACAAGAAGCCCTGGAAATATGGTTAAGTGGTTAAGAAAATCCATAGGTGTGTGGTCATGAAGCCTGAAGTTGATTGAAGAAAAAGAGTATGAAGGACATTGCAAATGCATGCAAAACATCCATTGATTGGTAGTCTTCATCAAGTTGTATCCAACAGTAAGTGGCATACCACGTGGTTCCTCATGATAGAGGAGTTATGATCTCTTAAACATGAAGCCTCGAAGTATGGTCAAGAAGCCCCAAATCTAAGGTCAAGAAGTTACAAGTCAACCCTAAAGTCAAGTAAAGGAGGCACTTGGAAAAGTATAAATACACATTAAGAACCTATGATTTTTATCATTCAATCTTATGACTCTTAGCACAAGCTTGGCAACAAATTTCAAAGGGAAGATGTAATGTTCCCAAGCCATTCCTTGCTTGGAAACTTAGGTTTTAGGTTGATTTTTTTGGTTTAATGTTTGTTGTTTTGCAGATCTTCCTTCAAAGCTTGCGCTATGGACCTTATATGAAGTTTACAGTGTGCAAGTGACAAGAATACAGTAATAAACACATCCAACAACAAGATACAAGAGATTCAACACAATGGAAAAGAAACAACTTCATATCTGACCTTTATTTAGATAGTAGAAGATCTTGATACAATATATCCGCAGATCTATTGTATTCAAGATCATCTACTATCTAAATAAAGGTCAAATCTGACATTTTTGCTCTTCCATGGTATGATATCTCTTGTATCTTGTTATGTGGATGTGATAGCTATTGTATTCTTGCCATTTGCACACTGTTAAACTCCACATAATATTCATAGCGCAAACAGGGAAGAATAGAACCTGCAAACAAATAAACAAAAGTAAAAACTCAAAAAAAAAAACCAGTTTCCGAGCAAATACCAGCTTGGGAACATTACAATGGTATTAGAGCGTTAAATCCTCACAGCTTGTGGGGATTAGCACATGGAGAAGTTCAGTGGTATCTATATGGGAAGGCGCATAAGACAAATAGGTGAACGAGAGGCAGAAATGGAAGGATTAGGTGATGACAGTGAGCCACATATTTTAGCAGGTATAGCAAAGGAGTTGAAGAGCTCCATAGACAACACATAGTTCACCCTTCAACACCATCTACAGGGGACTCAGGAGACAATGCGCAAGGGACATGTTGAGATGAGAGACCCTGGAGAGATTGAATGTTATCCAAGAGAAGTTGTGCTTCTCCTTATGCAGATGAACCATGGTGGGGATGGCCCAAATAATAATGTGAATAGGGAAGCCAGTGGTTCTCAAGGGGGGACTAGACATCATCATGAGCAGGATCCTCACTACCATATAGAGGGACAGAGCTTTGGAGGGGGACCTTCCAGGGTGCCAACACAGTAGAGCCACTCCTAGACCTTACATGTCTGCTTTCTTGGAAGCTCAGCAGCAGGATAACTTTTCGCTAGAAGTAGAAGACAACTTTGAGGAGTATGTTAGGGAGTATGTAGCTTTAAGTGTAGGCTTCAGGAGACAAGTTACATTAGATCAGTATTGTGGCATCAAATACAGGGGTAGGCCTAGAAAATATCATAGGATCAATCATGAGTTGGGGCGCAAGGCAGGGAAGATGGAGATACCTACCTTTGATGGATCATCTAGATCTACTACGCAGGCTTGGGTACAAAAATTGGATGTTTATCTACAACTTAACCCCATGAGGGAGTTGGATGCTATAAAATTCGCCACTATCTATTTGAAGGGAAAAGCGCATGATTGGTGGTATCATGGTATGAACACCTTGGGACACAACCAAATTACATCTTACCCAAATTTAACCTAGAGGCTCATTGAGAGGTTTGATCAGGGAGATCCTCAAATACACTTCAGGGAACTCATGCAGCTCAAGCAAACAGGGTCACCGGAGAGTTATATTGAGGAGCTCCAGAGGGTAGTCGTAATGATACTTGATGTCTCACAAGCTAGATTGTTGATGCTTTTCACTGAAGAGTTCTTGGAACCCTTACGAGGTTGGGTTAAGGCTTTTAATCCCCCCAACTTACAGGATGCCATATGGAGGACAAAGGATTTGATGGGATCAACAGCTAAAGTTAAGTTCACTCCAAGACCTCCAATAAATCTAGGGGAAAAGGATCAAAAGGTAATGGATAGAGGCAAGGGGAGGATGGATGAGGCTACTAGGATGGAATTGAGGAAGCAACTTTTCTTCACATGAAAGGAACCTTGGGAGCCATAGCACAAATGCATGGGTAAAGGCAAGGCACATTACATTGAGGTGATTTTTTACGATGAGGATGAAGAAGATTTCAGCCACATTCAGAACATGGAAGAAAATCCACCTAAAATAGACCCTACAGAGAATGAAGAAGGTGAAGAAGCAGGTTTCGGCCTTACAGGAGATAAGAAGGTTACAATAGCTTCCATTAGTGGGGTTCCTAAATTCAATACCTTCAGGATGAGGGGAGTGCTTCAAGGAAAGAAGGTTTCAGTACTCATAGATGGGGGAGCTTCACGCAACTTCATTGATTCGGCCTTGTTGAAATAAAGCATATACCTACAGTAGATTTTGAGGGTTTTCATGTGGAGGTAGCATGGGGTCACACTATGCCATGTGACAGGTATATTCCAGGGATGAAACTTACATTGGGGAGACAAGACTTGGCGCAGGATTTCTATGTGATGGATCTACCAGATACAAACATCATCTTGGGAGTGCAATGGCTTAGTACCTTGGGACCTATCACTACCAACTACAAAACCATGGAGATGTCATTCATTGAAGAGAATGGGAAAAAGGTGATACTAAGAGGGATGACAGGTAATACACCTAGAGTGGTTACAGCAAAGCGCATGGTCATTTTTAGGAGAGAAGACATTTTATATGTAGTAGAATGTAGAATATCAGTTCAGGCAGATAAGGAGGGGCATCCTCATTACTCTCATGACATTCAGAAAATCATTGATAGTCGCGGCAAGGTTTTTGAACATATTCCTCCAAGAGCACCACCAAATAGGGGGTTTGAGCATATTATAGAGTTGGAAGAAGGCGCAAAACTTGTCATCACTACTCCTTATAGACACCCAAAAAAATATAAGGATGAAATTGAAAAAGCTATTAAAGAACTCTTGGACATGGGTCACATTAGACCAAGTTCTAGTCCCTTTGCATCTTCGGTAGTCTTGGTAAAGAAGAAAGATGGGACTATGCGCATGTGCATTGACTACAAGGCCTTGAACAAAAAGACTATCAAGAACATGTACCCCATCCCTTGGATAGATGAGCTATTGGATGAGCTTCATGGCACTATCTACTTCATCAAAATAGACTTGCGCTCTGGTTATCATCAAATCAAAATGAGGGAGCAAGATGTGCCAAAAATAGCTTTCAGATGTCATTATGGCCATTATGAATTTTTGGTTATGCCCGTTGGACTAACTAATCATGGTGATCAATTGTCATCTATTGATGCAGTTGAAGTTAAGGGATTATGTAGAGACTGGCCTTTCGATTCTTGTCTGAAGTGTCAGGGAAAGGTGGAGAAAAGAAATATGGTCAGGCAGTTCACGATGAAATAATGGGTGCAAGCCGAAAGAGAATGCCAATTCAAGCATTCTCACCCATAAGCCTTGGTGATGGTGTGAACTCGTATCGGAGTGGGCATAGTTTCCGATGGGGTCATGTGAAGCTCTTTAAGTGCATCCACGCCTTGTCTCCCACACAGACTTGTGTGGTACTCGATCATTGGTCAAGTATTTGCTTATTACTTGGCATTGGATTTCTTCACAATATCATGAACTTGTTGTTGGATGTGTTGGATGCACTCAACAATTTGGATGCCCGATCAACGTCACTCTGAGCATGGGAGGACTCTTCGTAATGGCTACAATGGGTAGAGCTATGTCAATGAGGGTCAATGGTTGGAACCCTAAGCACACCTAAAGGGTTGTGGCCAATGGAGATGTGGAGAGTCTTGTTGTAGCTATGTTGAACATAAGTAAAGCTTTCATCCCATGGCGTAGATGTTTGGAGTGTGCATCCTCGGATGGACAATCATCATGTTCATTTTTTTTTTCCATCAATCTGTGGGTGAAAGTCAATTTATTTGGTTAGCTTGGTATCCATCATCGACCATGGGTTGGACCAAAAAGTGTTCAAAAACCTACTATCTTGAATGGAATGGTTCGTGGAATCCCAAAATGAACCCAAACGTAGTGTAAAGAATATCTTGACAATGGCATCGGTTGTGATACTCTTCTTACTTGAGTTATAGCTGCCATCATAGAGAATTGATCAACAACCTGAACCATTCGTTCGAATTGCTTGGTGGACTGGAGGACCAACATGTAGTCCATGGAGATGGACTCCCAAAGGCCTATCTGGAGTAGGAGGGTGTATAACTATTTCTTGATAATTGGGCTTGGCAATGTGAACAATACAAAGATCGATGTACTTTCAAACGCTGTTGAAGCTTGACTAATAAAATGTTTTGCAGTCCTTGCCATTGTTTCTCTGCACCAAAATGTCTCGATGCCGGTATGATAGGCTTCAAATCAATTGTGCTTCATTTGGAAAGACAAAGATATTTCGGATGGCATGAAATCCATCGAGATGAGAATCTAAATTTTTTTGTCAATTAATGTCGTCTGGGGAAATAGCAAAGTCAAAGTCATTATTGTATAATTGTGACCATCTGAATGTCTCATGTCCACAAGAATTGAGAATTGTGGTTAGTGTTGCCATCCAGGGAATTAGACTAAGACAATCTGCGACATGGTTGGTGCTGCCATTCTTATTACTTGATATTCAAGTGGGTATTGCAAATTACATGGACCGGTTGATGGATCATTATAACTTTCTTTGGTATGCATGAATTAGAGAGGCCTGTGTCCAGTGTGGATGATTGTTCCTTCCCTAGAATAATGCTTCCTTGTCGACATACACCTTAATGGAGTACATATTTTTATCATATGTGGGATATCTGCAAACAATATCAGGTAGAATTTTGTTGTGATAGACTAGTGGATGCCCATGTTGAGTGAGGACTACACCGATAAGCATAATCTGAGGCATTTGTCTCAATATTGAATGGTTGTTAGCGAAGATGCAGGATGAGGATTGGTGTTGAGTAGAGGTGGGATTTCAAATCCTTGAATGCTTTTGGTTGGGGGCGAAAACCACACAAACTTGGCCTTCATCCACCCTTAGTCATCTTGATTAGGGCCCAAACAATATGAGAGAGCCCCAACACAAGTGATGATGATAGAAGTTGGTGGCTGTGTTTCAGTCGTTGTCTTGATGTCATGGATGAACTGGATCTTGGTTGGATCCACATGTGCACCTTGCTCATCCACTATGTATCCCAAATATTGGATTCTCATCTTAGAAAGAACATTTCTACAAATTGGAATATAGCTTGTTGAGGTGCTAAAGACACCTGTTAAATATGCTCCAAATGTTCCTCGGGTTTTGTTGAAGATGAGGATATCATCCAAATATACAACCACAAAGGAGTTTGTGAATGTTTGTAATATATCATATATCATTTGCATGGATATTGGCAGGGCATTAGTCAAGCCGAAGGCATGACCAATACTCAAAGAGACCTTTAGACTTGAAGGTCGTCTTCCACATCGGTTCCTCAATGCGGCCTTTTGGTGGTAGCGGGACTTTATATCAATCTTATATATAAAACTTGACTCCTTAAAGAGGACAAACCTCTAGGTCCCAGAGACCAGCTTTTTACCTTTAGCCATTGAAGATCAAAGAGGGTCTAAGAGACCAACTTTTTGCACTGCTTCGTGAAGATCAAAGAGACCGCAGCCTTTGGGACTGCCTATGGTACCCTATAGAGTTGATCTCCCAAAGTAATAATGACACTACGGGGTCTAGATTCATAAACAGTATGATGCTTCCACATATATGGTTGTCCTAACAAAACATCACAAACTTCAAGGGGGGAAACATCACACAATACATCGTCTTTGAAGGGTTTGATGTGGTACTGCAGGCAACATTGTTGGATGACGAGGATGTCCCGCCCCTGGCTAAGCCAGTCGATGGTGTATGGTTGAGGATGTTGCGTCATTGTCAGGTTCAACCTCTTAACAACCTCTATTGAGATTGGGTTTTTCTCTCTATCACTGTCAACAATGAAATGGAGTGGGGTCCCCTTCACCCACATCTATGAGTGGAAGAGGCACTCCCCTTCTTCGAGCTCCTCTGGTTCCTCTAGCTGGACTTTTTTGTAGCAATGGTGACACTAGGTTCTGCGTCAATCATCCGCTTTCCCTTTTCCAGTTCTGAATTAGAGTTTGAGTCATAACCTGATCTTGGGGATTTTGTCTCATCCATCCATGACTGTTTGGAGCAACATTCATCAATATTGTGCCAAGGGCTTTTGTGGAACTCGCACCACTTTCCAGTGTCCTTCTTCGACTTCCCATTACCCTTCTTTGTTGGTGGCTTGGGTTGGTTATCATGTGGTTGGCCATCCTCGCTCTGTCCTTTGGCCTGGGAGTTAGGACCACCATTATTGTACATTGGTTGTTGTGGATTTGCAAACCCGAACTCTCGTTTGTTCTACTAAAATTTCTATTCGATTTTGACAGCATACTGATAAGCGGCTCCCAATGACGAGATGTCCAAAAACTCCATTTAGGTTTGGATGCACCAGTGTAGAGCCCCACGGTATTTTAGGACCCGATGCCGCTTAGAGTCTTTGATGCCCAGCTTGGTGTGCAAGGTATGGAAAGTATTTGTGAACTCTGACACCGTTTGGCCCCTCTTAGCGCAGTGTGGTCCATCTCATGTACTGGTCATCACAATTTCCAACGGGGTAATATTGTTCCTTGAGGGCATCAACAAAATTCGCCCAAGTGGGTCCTGGCCCAAAAATTGCAAACTCTTCCTCAACATGTTGCTCACAGTAAGTCTCCCACCAATCTTTGACATGGGGAAGAGCCTTAAGGAGTTGGAATGTGATTTTTTCACTGTTGGAAAAATTTTGAACAGAGAAATAACCCTCTAGCAAACTTAACCATTTTTCCAAAGCGTCAACGTCTATCTAGCCTTCAAATAAAGGAATATCAAAGTTAACTTGTACCTTGAAGGGCATCGCACCTCCGAAGTGATTGTTGGTTGAAGGTGTTTTTGTTGTTGTCGGTAGCCGTTGAAGGATCTAGGCGAAATTATCCATCATCTCGCTCCTTTGTCACAGGAGGGCTTCCTCGAGCAACAATTAGAAAGGATCTCCTGCCTCATCATACCTCTTTTATTCTGCCATGGGAGGTTGCTTGGGCATGCGAGAGCAATTTTCTTCAAAAGAAATAAGCTCGAAACCCAACTCTCTATACCATGACCTCGTTGGGGACATGCACTAAGAACGACAAGGAGCAGACTGCTTTGATACCACTGATCCGGATTATTTTGAGAATGATATGAAGGCAAAAATATAATAGAGATATAAAAAGGAAATACAAAAAGATATGGCACGAAACACAATAATAAAGTGAAACTCATATTCTATTAATGATTGTCTGAAAATGCAAAAGCACACAAGCTAGCTAGAATGGTGGTAGCTTATCTCTTAGAAGAGATGTGTCGGTTATGCTCATTCGCAATAAGTTGATTACAATGAGGCTCCAAAGGCATCTTTAACATAAAGGATAATTGAGAAAACCCTATACATCCAAAACCCTAACCCTGGGAGATAAAATGCCAAAAGATTTGTGGGCCCTAATGGGGGTAGTTGATACGTCAACTTTATGAGGGCATAACTTT
Organism: Picea sitchensis; assembly: GCA_010110895.2. Taxonomy (NCBI): domain Eukaryota; kingdom Viridiplantae; phylum Streptophyta; class Pinopsida; order Pinales; family Pinaceae; genus Picea; species Picea sitchensis. Next base: position 81,791 of record SNQJ01S0063034.1, on the reverse strand, counting down.
TGCATACGATCTTTTTCGGGGGTGCTCGATACCTCGTCAGAAAGGTCTAGCTGAGGAGTACACATTTCGTTTGGCCCAAACTATGCCCTTGGGTATCATCTGGGTGTTGTCGTGCCCGAAAACGTTGTTTAAGGCCTGAAAATGGCCCTGGAAGTTCAGGACCCGAAAAAGTGTATAAAAACTGCCAAAATAGAAAATTGTGCTTTGAGCCAGTGGAATAGGTGGGTGGCCACCAATTTCCACTTGGATCATCCATAGATCTCTTCTATGGTCCATGAGCTTTCCATAGACTCTCATGTGCCCCAAACTAACTTATGAGCAAGGAGTTATGGCCTCTGGAAGTAAATTGGTAGCCAAATTATACCATGCATTATTTAGGCTATGACTTCCTCATACAAGATCTATTTTTCTCTCGGGATAGCTCGTTGGAAAGCTCCCACTGAGCTCTTTCATTTAAAAAGAAAAAACTATGTATCGGAGGTACATATAATTTTGTAATTTTTTATCCTTGAAAACATTGTTTAGGCCTTCAAAAATCCTCTGCAAGATTATGACCTTCAAAAATATGAGAATATTTCAAAAAAAATGACTGGTTACTGCATACATGGCTATTGATGTGGTGTTCTAGTCCACATAGCACTCTCAGGTGATGCCCTGTCATCCCCGACCTTGCCCTGCCAGCTTCCATCACCTTTTCTCTCTCTTCCATCTTCTTCTCTTTCCCCTTCTTCTTTCTTCTTTATCTTACTTTACCTTAATTGCATTTTATAAATTAAATTGTACATTGGGCCCCACCATACCCGAATGCCCACCTAGCACCTTCTTTAACCACGGATGGGACATGGGTCTCACCTCTTCTGCCAGAATTCCACGTGGCACACATTCATTAGCTACGGGGATGGGCAGGTCCCATCACGCACCTTTTTCCCTCATGCACGAAGTTGCATGCTCCCAAATCTAGCAATGGAGATGATCGAAAGATCGATGACCCACAATGATTTCACATCGTCAACATGCTCGAGTGTTAATGGCCCTCTGTGATGCGATACCACAAACCACCCAAGGATATGTGGTGCTTCCAAATTGGTTTTGCATCCCTAACAAATTTTTGAAAACCACTTTCCCCAACATGTGATACCATCAATGGTATCAGGGCTCACTGCCTTGTCCACGTTGCACCTACGTTAGTTATCGGGCCTGCCACCACGCACTGCAGACCCTCGACCTTTCCATTGTGGCCTACCACCATTCCATTGGCCCACCACTGTGGAAGGCCACGTCACTTGACACGTGGCGCCCACGTCATTATGGACGTCATGTACAGAAAATCCCATAATTTTCCCAAAATTACGAATTTTCCAAATTTTTCAAAAATGTATATTTCCAAATTTTCTTCATGGCCACCATGGAAGCTCTAAAATTAAGCTTCTTATGGCCAATTCCAACAATGTGTGTCAATTCAACCTCTACACCCGAAATTTGACACTCCTGTGTCAATTTCTCAACGAACTTCCCTTCAGAAATTGGGGCTTTTGTCCAATTTTGTCCATTTTCGCCCATTTTCACCATGGTTGGTCTACAATTTCCAAAATTTGACCACTTATAGGTCCAAAAATGCTCAATTAGAGGTTGAAATTGGGAATTTTAACTCTCTGAACTCAATTTTCACAAATCCCCAATTTCTTCCTGGAACTTTTGATAAGCGATTTCGAGACATCCTCTCAACTTTAAATTTGCAAATTTCCACTTCAGTGTGTTGTCTCT
>SNQJ01S0063034.1:38779-53167 GCA_010110895.2 Picea sitchensis | reverse complement strand
CCTAGAACACATCTAGGGACTTACATCATCAACCACCAAGGAACACATCCAAGGATCAATCCAAGCACCGAGCAAAGATTCCCTTGAACACATCCAGGGGCCCTAGAACACATCTAGGGACTTACTGCTTGGTCCTTGACCAAGAACCCCAGAAATACACTAGGGGCTCTCATTAGGGTCTTTTGCCATGGCTCAAACTACTTGGTCCCAAACCAAGAACCCCAGGAGTGTACTAAGGGCCTTAGATCTCAGCTAGGGTCTTATGTCATCCTCTTGGAGAATGGCTCTTGCAACTGCACTAATTTCAACACTCCCTCTCAGCAAGAGAGGCATTCTCAACAACACCAAGCTTGTCTCGAAAGTACACAAACTTTGTCAAGGACAGAGGCTTGGTCAAAATATCTGTGGTTTGTTTCGCCGTCGGAACATACTGAATACTGAGAATGTTCTTCTACACCATGTCCCGAACATAGTGATATCTCATCTCAATGTGTTTCGATCTATCATGAAACACCGGATTCACAAAGAGCTTTATACATCTATGGTTATCACAGTGGATTACTGTGGGTTCTAACTCAACAATGAACAAATCTGAGAGTAGCTTTCTGAGCCACACTGCTTCTCTACTAGCAGCACTTGCAGCAATGTAATCTGCCTCTGCAGTGCTCTGGGCTATGGAGCCATGTTTCTCGTTGGACCAGGAGATCATAGTTGAACCCAAACTGAAACAATATCTAGAAGTACTCTTTCGGTCCACTGTACTGCCCATCCAATCTGAATCTGTAAAACCATGAAGCATTACCCCTCCACTGGAAGTATTTTTGAGCCCATGGGCTATAGTTCCCTAGACATATCTGAGAACATGCTTAACAACAACCATATGAATATTTTCTGGTTCACACATGAACTGGTTGAGGGCATTCAATGCATAACAAATGTTCGGTCTGGTATGTACTAGATACATCAAGGACCCAATGATCTGACGATATATGGTGGGGTCTTCTGAATCTGAACCTGTAGCTTGATCATGTAACTTCTTCAAGTTAGAAATCATAGGTGTGGACATGGACTTACAGTCCATCATGTCAAATCTGTGAAGTACATCAACTGCATACTTGATTTGTGAGAGAAAGATCTCATCCAGTTTCTGCCACACCTCTAAGCCAAGAAAGTAATGCATAAGACCCAAGTCTTTCATTTCAAATTTTGTTCATAACTCCCTCTTAGTCTGAGCTATAAGATGTTCCTCTCTGGTAAGGAACAAATCATCCACATATAAAACCAAGATAACAGGATGATTATGCCAATCTTTATATAAAGATTAGGATCTGCTATACTCTTGGAGAATCCAAGATTTTTTTGAAGAAAACTGTCAATTCTTCCATACCAAGCTCTCAGAGCTTGTTTCAATCCATACAAAGCTTTCTTGAGTTTGGAGGCATGGGATTCTTTCCCATGGATCACGAAACCCTCATGTTGCTCAATATAAACTTCTTGCTCCACTTCACCATTGAGAAAGGTAGTCTTAACATCCATTTGGTGAAGTTTCCAATCAAAAACTGAAGCAAGAGAGATTAAGATTCTAAAGGAGGTATACCTGGCAACAGGAGCAAAAATCTCGTCATAGTCAATTCCTTCTTTTTTAGAGAAGCCACGAGCCACAAATCTAGCTTTGAATTTTTCAACACTGCCATCTGTTGCATGCTTTATTTTGTAAAGCCATTTAAAGGTTACTACTGATTTGCCTTGAGGTCTAGGGACCACTTCCCATACATCATTCTTCAATATTGATCGTATGGCATCCTTCCACACATTTTGTTTGGCAGCTTTTAGGTGCTGCAAGCTTTTCTGCTTCCTGTAAGATTTCACGACACCAAGCTTGCTTCCTTTTGACAGGAGGTTTCTTTAGGGGAAACTCAACAGAATCCCTTATGGGATCCACTGAAGGCTCTGTTGCATGCTTTATTTTGTAAAGCCATTTAGAGGTTACTACTGATTTGCCTTGAGGTCTAAGGACCACTTCCCATACATCATTCTTCAATATTGATCGTATGGCATCCTTCCACACTTTTTGTTTGGCAGCTTTTAGGTGCTGCAAGCTTTTCTGCTTCCTGTAAGATTTCACGACACCAAGCTTGCTTCCTTTTGAAAGGAGGTTTCTTCAGGGGAAACTCAACAGAATCCCTTATGGGATCCACTGAAGGCTCTCTGGCCTTCTCCCTCTGCTCATCTAAAAGTTATGATTTTGAAGGATCTGGAGATGGAGCTTCCTGCTCCTCTGGAAGTTCTTTGGACCAACAAAAACAGCTTCCACAAGGAAGGTTACTGACCTCTATGTACTTTTTCTCTGGTACACAGATTCGATATGCTTATGAGGTCTCACAGTATCCCTCAAAATTTCCTTTCTTTCCGGAGGGCTCTACCTTAGTCCTCTTTTCTTTAGGTATATAAATGTAGACAAGACTATCAAAGATTCTCAGGTGATCAACTGAAAGGCTTCTGGAGATTTCTCGTCTAGGGCTCTATGAGGGTATCTGATCTGAATATAGACTGCGGTACTTGCAGCTTCATCCCAAAGAGACAACGGAAGATTCTGATCGTGTATCATAGATCTGGCTGCTTCACAAATTACTTTATTTGCCTGATTTCCATCACAGATATGCTTGTAAGAAAATATCCATAACTAGTGAAGGTAGAAGCCTTTAGAGTGTTAATCAAAGAATTATATTAGTGGTTCAAAGGCAGCACTAAGAACTTCAGAGTTAGTGAAATAAAGTAAAATTTTTAAGTGCCCAAAACTGAGATCAAGCTGCTGGATAGGAAAGATTTCACCATGAGACAGCACTGTTATTCTTATACTTCAATTGTCAAGATACCACACAGTAAAAGACATGACAAAGAAAAATCATTTATGTGCAAGTATTTGTCAAAGTTCTCAAGGATTATTTATTATACTCAAGTGAAATACTCCTTCAACATCGATCTGAATGCTAAGGCAGTCTTCAATAGGTAATATAGTTTTCTGACTCTGTTTCTTGTATTATGTTAGTTGTATGGAAATGAAAGCTGATACAGGTGTCATACTTTATCAAAGTCTGAGGCTGAAACAAAACTCTCCCAACAAAAGATATCAAGACAAGGTGTGGGAAAGTAATATTCGGTTTGGAGTCTTAATACTTTATAAAAACCCGCAAAGAGTCCCCTTTTTTTTTCTGTCAAGTACTGGGACTGATCTCTGTGTTGGGCGCTATTTATTGGTTGTCCCACTCTTAAATTCTTTCTGAAAATTTGTACCCTAATGCACTCAGATCTGAAAATGCAGAAACATTTTAACTCTAAGAGCACGTGCACTATGCATGTTGTCTAAAAAAGTCTCTGTTGTATATTCACTGCATGCATTAGTTCGAAAAGGCTGGAAGTGTGCCTTCACTTGCATGAGAGAACCCAAAGCATGTTCAACTGTTGTGCCAATCCACCCTGATAAATCTGGAAAACAACCACAAGGTTGTGCCTCTGCTACTGATGTAATCTCCTTCTTGAAGGCACCCTGTATGTGCATAGTGGAAGGACCTGCTAGCTCACAAAACTCTACCCTAAGAAGAAAAGTCCTATTCTCAAACAGGAGAGACTAGAGGTCCAACCCGCTATCACCTTGGTAGCCCCATACTACAGACTAAGGAAATGTGAAGGTTCCAAAGGTTAGTGATCCAATGAATAAAAACAGGTGCTTTGAAGTGTATTGTAAAGCATGTGAGGAAATTACAATACCACTTGAGGATTATGATACTAATTGAAAATCATCCTTCCACATGAGTCAAAATATCTTTGAGGCTGATGTTTTAAAGCTTAAGAATTCATTTTAAGTGCCAGCATCAGAATACAAACCATAAGTGTTATACCACAGCCTTGAATGAAAATTAGTGTGTGATGACTTGTGGAAACAAGTGCATGTATTTGTTAAGACCCATAATTCATGAGACAAGGAAGGAAATAAAGCCACTAACCACACAAATTTACAAAGTGAAAATCGTTGTGGTGTTACTAGATTTATGCCTGATCTCTGATTATAAAATGAACCTACTGTTAATCATTAAAACAAACCCTAAAACAAGGATCTACTCAGGCTCAAAAGTCTACCACAAATGAACTCTTTTCACACCTAAACAAAGAGCCATGTTAGATTTTTAGGGTAAATAAAACAGAGATATCTTTTTAAAATTGAACTCTACTGTACATATAGATCAGCACTTTAAAACAAAATCTGAAGTAGATGAAATACTGAAAATACAAGACTAAATATGCTAAACAGACTTAATCTGGACTGATCAAAGAACAGAAAAAATAACATTTCTGAATATGAAATTGAGCTAGAAACATAAGTAAACAATAGTAGAATCAGATATGAACTTTACCTTAGAAAAATAAAGAAAGAGGTACCTGATGTATGGGCAATGCATTTTAGAATATGATGGATGTGTTCTTTTTACCACAGACAATATCACTATTGTCCCACAACCATAGGCCGAAGTGCCCTCCAGAACACCTTAACCTTAATGGAGAATCAATGCAGGCAAACCCTAGGCCAATAGAGCAAAGGTGTACCTTTCTCCAAGGATAATACAACAAGGCACGTCGGATGGTCCAAACCATGACAAGGAGATGGTCAAACCAAAGCGAAATCACTAGCTGTGTCTCCTCGGAACTTGCGCACAAAGCGCCCAACTACAGTGTGACTGTGCTCTGGTCCCTGAGAATCTTGTGAGGAATGAAGAGGCCCGGCCTCACTGTGGCTATACTAAATGCGAAACTGAAACTTCGAGGGGTTGACTTCTCATTGGGTACTAATTCTTTGGTATATATGTCTTCTTCTAAGCAGAGCTTCTTCTCTTGGAGGCCTAATAACCCTAATATAGAGATTTATCCTTAGTAGAGCTTGTCTTCTGGGTTAGCCAACTGTTGGGGTTTCTTCTTGCTCGAGATATTCCTATTCATTCCAGGTTTACCGATGGAAGGTAATACTTGTGACTACATAATATCAACCTTGTCCTCTTTTATATGCTTTCAGAGATAAAGCTTAATGGACCATGGATCAAACCCTCAAGGGTTGAGGGTTTGATCTCATCATGATCAATAAGTGGATAGTTTAACAAGAAGAACTCAGCAAGAGAAAGGGCTGATAGAGGTAACCCCAAAGACCACAAGGAAGGCTCAACCAAAACTATCCAAGACAAACTGAAGTATAAAAACCCTCAAAGCAGAAACTTGTAGCAGTGGTAGAAGCTGACATCAACATCGAGGGCAGTGGTGATAACCCCACCAATCCTGAAGGGAAGAGCGAAGGGCTACCGAGGCTTTTATAAGGCACAGGCGACCAAGAAGGAGGAAGAGGGAGGAGGCGGTGACTTACTCTTGCAACTCCACGGAAGCAAGGAGAAGGGCAAGGCAGTCATGACACCCTGACATCAAAGGAGGTTTAGGCACTCGTACACCTAACCAGAAGGGAGTCAGGAAACCAACACACACCAGTGAAGGGGACCCGGTAGCCACCATCGATAGAATTAGCAAAATGGGGCAACACCTCAACATGGGAGAGAGTCCTGGAGGTTGTTTTAAGTTTCAACACAAAGGCTAATTTGAGATATAGTGAAAATATGACTTAGAAGAGGAGAGAAAGTGAATATAGAATGAGAGAGGTGTAGGTCTTAATTTATAGTTATGGGAAGGTTTAGAATTTAGGGTTTAAATTTTAAAACCTAAATAATAAAATAAATAAAATTTAATATTTGAATTAAAATATTATCCTGATGTCAAATAAGTCAAAGTGACTATAGGGTAACTCAATATCAAGCAAGATGAAGAAAAAGAATCAAACAAGGGAAGTACAAGACAAAGTCAAAGGGGTCTTCTTCAAGGGAAAACTGTCCTTGTATGATATAAGTAACTTATAAGATTTTATCGTCCCTGCATAAGAGGAGAAACCATTGATGTGGTCATGTCCATCTTCTAGTTGCTCCTAGGTCTCATGGATCATCCCAGGAGAGAAGAAGAAGATCACACACATCATCACATCTTGTCACAAAACCAAGAACTACCTGGTCCAAGAACAGGGATACCCCATAGAACATATCTAGGGGCCCTAGAACACATCTGGTTTCTTTCATCCTGGGTACACAGACCAAGGATCAAGCCAACCATTTGAAGCAAGGTTGCAGGCATCCGAGGGCCCTAGAACACATCTAGGGACTTACATCATCAACCACCAAGGAACCCAACCAAGGATCAATCCAAACAATGAGCAAGGTTCCTTGGAACACATCTAGGGGCCCGAGACACATCTAGGGACTTACATCACCAACCACCAAGGAACACATCAGAGGATCAATCCAACTGCAGAGCAAGGATTCCACAGGAACACCTCAGGGCTGGGCCACATCTAGGGACTTGTCATCAGCCATAAGAAACACATCCAAGGATCAGCGTCAAGCACCGAGCAAGGTCCTTGGAACACATCGAGGGGCCCCAGAACACATCTAGAGACTTATTAGCTTGGTCGTTGACCAAGAATCCTAGAAATACACTTGGGGCCCTCACTATGGTATTTTTCCATGGCTCCAAGCCCCACTTGGTCCCAAACCAAGAACCCCAAGGGGAATTATGCGGTGGCCCTAGATCTTAGCTAGGTTCTTATGCCATCCTCCTGGGAGAATGGCTCTTGCATTTGCACTAATTTCAACAACGATTTGGTGGGTTCTTCCTTGGACAAGGGAAATTTACAATTGAGATCTTGGCAGTTGATATGATGGACTACAATTCTGTGACTACACCTATGATGACAAATGCAAAGAAGTTGAGTGATTACCTTGATTGATTTAGTGAATCCCACTATATACAATTGGATCCTTGATGTACTTGGATAACACCAAACTTGAGATGTAACTGCGTTAAGCCGAGCCAGTTTATGGTTGAGCCAAGTCACTTCCATTGGTTTGTAGCAAAGCATGTGTTGAAGTACTGCTGCGTGTAATTACGGTTAGATATAATTGCGGGTATGTCTCGGTGGTAAGGTAGTGAAGGATATACTTATTACGGCGAAGATGCGATGGAGCGAGGAAAAGAGCACCTCCCGAGGTGTTGCTTGACCCTAGGATCAACTATGATATCTGGTTTTAGCAGAATAACTTACAGCACCCAGGTACAACAGGAAATGAGCATATCCGCGACTAGTGTCATAAGTCAGCGAAGCGGTATGGCTTTGAAGCTTCTGCGGGATTCTGTTGTCAGGGGGAGCTAGAGGCAACCTTAATACATTGTGATAATCAAAGTTGTGTCAAGATTTAAAAATCCGATTATTTCCTTGTGACTCAAAGCACATTGAGATCAAACTTATTTCATCACGAGACATGGTCTGAAGGGCAGAGGTAAAGCTCCAGAATTTATCCATAGATGAGGAAATTTAGACATTCTCATAAGCCTCTCTAAGGCAAAAGTTTGTATACTTCATAGATAAGCTTGGTGTGATGAAGAATGTCTCGCGTTGTTGAGAGGGAGTGTAGATGTTTTGGGAAGCATTGGGTAGAGATTCTCCTAGATTGGTCATGCTGATTTGACCAAAGGGTAATGATACAGTTTCTCCGGGGCCATAATGAGATTTGGCTAGTGGTGAATGGCGCGGGCGATCTTTCTCTTATTAGTCATGCTGATTTGACAAGGAATAATAAAAACTCAAGATGCTCTCACATTTCTTGCTCCGGGATGGAGTGATCTAATTTTATAGAGCAGGTTTGACTTGTTTAAAGTCTAGTCTAATTTTGAAGATGTGGGCTCAAGAGAACCCCTTTGTGATGAAGGGCTTCTCGCTGGATCTACTCAACATTAGAGCCCTATATTAATTAGGGCTCTGTCTCTGCATTACTTGTAACTTGGCATACAACCCTACAAATATGGGATGATCAATAGAACATCGCCTTCAGCGTGTTCTCACCATGAAGACTTCAAAGTTATAAATGCCTCTCAAAGGTTCATAACAAATGTTCACCAAATGCTAAAGTGGTATTTCACAAGACTTCAAAGTTATAAATGCCTCTCAAAGGTTCATAACAAATGTTCACCAAATGCTAAAGTGGTATTTCACCCCAGTGGAGCAGGAAAGAGATTTTATAGTCTTAAAAGCTATTTCAAAGTGCCAAGAATGGTGTAAACCAACTGCTGGTTTACACCAGCTTCCTTTCTCTCTCTTCTGTCCACATTCTTGAACTTTGCTTATTGTTTGTAGTGGACCTCTCAGTCTGCTTCATAGATCCATTCAGATCAATCAGTCAGTTACCAGTTTCCATATCTATGTAAGAAATAATATCGGCTTGAGCAGAATGAACCAAACAAACATTGCAACAAACTATGGAGAAAATATACAGAAAACCGTACTAGAAGAAACTAAAGGTTGTACACAGGGCATCAACATTGGCCACAACTATAATCTATACATACATGTCAACGCAGTGTTTATTCGAGTTTCCAATTATCTTGAACTCAAGAACACGAGTCGAACAAAACAAGTTTTGTCATAAGGAATTATTCCCATTCTGAGCATAAACTCTTCATACATGAAGCTACACCTTCCATGGACCTGTTCCAAACTACTGCCTAGAGAGGCACATCTATGCTACTCGGTTCAGTTCTTCCTCTTCCTTTTTTTCCCACTTTTTATTGGACTTTGCAATGAGTTGGCTAAATGCTTTGTCTGTTTCCTGCTAAATGCATTTGCCCTGCTGTCTGAATCATCACTATCAATATCATTGTCTTCACATTTGTGTTCTTTAATATCTTTGTCAATTGAACATGCCTCCTCAGTGCCTAGATCAGACTGTCTTTTAGCAGCGTTAAGTTTTGCACGCAGCTTCTTCTCAACCGGGTTCAAGGTGGCTGCAAACTTTGAGTGAGGAACAAACTTTGCTCCTAACCCCAACCTTCAAAATAGACTGAGTATGAAATCTGGTGGTTTCAAATCAAGAGTTTGGACTCATAAAACTATTGAAATTGTGTAGGTAGATGATCTCACCTTGCAGGACGATTCTGGATTTCTTCTTCACCTACATCATCTTCAGCAGTGTCTGGCCCTGTATTCATTTGCTTCACCCATCCTTCAGCCTGCAATCAATGCAGAAAATATAATAATAGTGTTGGAACTTAAACAAGTAAAATTTAATAGAAACCCATCTCAAAACCAGGTTAAAAAAACATTTTTGATCAAGATAAATAATCAGCCATATAAAGAGAGGTCTAAAAAGCCAGTTTATATGTAATAAGGCTATCCAACTGATTCTCAAGCTCAAAGGAATGAATTTGTTGAAACAGTTGATATGTGAACAATTCCAGATGAAAGAAAGCCCTTGCTAATGGTGGAATACAATTTTCTAGGTGCAGAGATAGTCTAATTGGGGAACAATGAGGAGATTCAAGAGACATAGTGTTTAGTTTATCATTCAAGCACTTCAGTAGAATTAGTATGAGAGGACTATAGTTGCCACTATTATATACAGCCCACACTCACTCCTTCAATACATCTTTTCTCACATTTTTAAATAACCCAATAAGCATGACTTATAGAAATTGAGTTGTTATGGTTGTATCAGCATTTAAAACAATATCCATAGGATCCTTGCCTTCTGCAGCCAGCTAATATGGTAATCACCACACTGTAGCTCATCTTAATGCTTGTTATTTTGCCACTGCAGATACACATTGCATGCTATCATATACAGCCCAGACTGCAGATACACATTGCATGCTATCACGGGCATGAAGGAATATGAATAGATAAAGAAAGATTATATATCAAATGTTTGCAAAACACTCATATAACTAGTCACCTTGCAGAAGCCTGAATCTTTATTCAGATCATCTGTAAGTTGAATAGCATTCCAACTGTAACTAAGAGACAGAGCCACTGCTAAAATTCTACCAGACCATCTGCAATATGCTTGTTAACCAACTTGCCAAATTTTCACTCACGCCATCTGCAGGTTGAATAACATTGCCTATGTAAATGCGTGATGTAACATACCCAATTGTTGGTGTTTGCTCACGTGTCCTTCTTAACACTGGGGAGTTTAGACCCAGGGTTCGTCCAAAGTTGATCAACAAAAACCCTAGAGCATTGGTATATCAATCCTCAATCAAGGCCAAGGAAGGTCTCACCTGCGATGTAGAGAGGATCACAAAGATCATAAGGTCTTGTGTTAGGGATGAAGGACTAAACAAACCAAGATCCATCTGGGATGGTGTTCATACATTCCATATCCAACGACACACTGTGTTTAAGAAGTAAAACAATATACACACATATCCAAATAACACATGATAGACACACAATAGATCAGAACTGTCGCAGCTTTATTACTCGTTTCATTCCATTAAACACAAACATACAGTAAGCAAACTATATTCGACAGCAACAAGGTCACACATCCCTCTTTATATAATTCCCCAGAAATATAACATACTGCGCAATGCACATCCTTTTTAGACCTCAAACATATGACAGACTCTGATTTATATTCAGAAGCATTATAGCGTTACAAAGGCTCAAAGTGAGCTCGACACAACTCAATGGATCTTCTATGGGAGTGTCTAACTCTCTAATCTTCTCTAATCTTCTAACTCTATTTGTGATGTCACTGCTTCCTTTTATAACTTTCCCTGCTCGGGAGCTCTATCTCTTTCTGCTCTGCTCCACTCGATTTACTAACAAACTTCCTAGCACGCTTCTAGCACCTTCTTGCGGTCCACATAGCCTTTTGGAATCAAGGCAATCTTAATTGTCTCGCCGGCTCATCTTTTGTCAGCTCCACGATCTTGTGTTGTTGGGAATAATCATTCGAGAAGATTTCTAAATAATTCCTTTCTTGATTCCCACGTGCGTCTTCTTGATTTTCGGTGCGCATCAAAACTTGGACCGGTGCACATTTGATAGGCCTTGGACTTGGCACGCAATATCAAAACTTGGTCTGGCATGCACTTCTTGTCCTTCTTCGCACATTTAGCTTCGACGCACGCAAAACTTGAACTTGGCACGTACAAAACTTGCACAAAACTTGCAATGAGCATGCACAACTTCATTTGTGCGCACGCGCGAGATTAACCCAAAACTTTGGGTGCCAACACCAATTCCCTCTATGCACTTTGAGGATATGGGTACTCTTTTAACCACCCAAATTCACATCAATTTTCTACACAACCAAACTCATTGTTCTATCATTAACTAATTACCATATGCAGGCATAACAGTATATGTGCATGCAACATAATGAAATCATTTAATTATCCATAAGACCATAAATTATAAATGTAAGTTAATACAGGTAGTTAAAACTGAACAGACTAGAAATTAGCTCAGACCATGACATAAACCATAATAATTCAACATTAATTCAGTACAATGCACAAGTATATTCATGAAAACTTATATGTTTGGAATTGTCCACCAACTGACTGCAGAAGAGGGACGTTCCACCCAACCATAGGCTCCCTGTTGCATTAGTGCTCTCTGTAACAAAGATCGCCCCCAAGCTAAGGTTATGAATCCACAAGGGCGAACTCTTCCTATGACTAACTCCAATTTCTCTTCTCACAGCCCAATTCCCAGATTTACAGTAAATAATTACATCTACAATAATTCCAATCCACGATCCTCTTCCCCGTCAACGTACACAACCCAAGGAATGGGATCCCCTTCTCTACTCAACGATCTCTCGAACTATTGTTACGATATTTAGACACTTAGGAGTTAGTTAAGTTCAACTTGGTCTAATATGTCTTTAAGTAAAGTGTGTTTATTAGTGTGTTTCTTTATTATGCACTTGTAATCCGACAATCATGATATGTTCTAAACATAAAGTGATCCGATAGCTCGTATTCTCCTTGATCCGTGGCTTAACACTTGATTGATCCATCATCTCTATTTAAAGAGCATGGAGGGTCATTTGTTGATGATCAATTGTGAGAAACTCTCTTGTAAAATATTTTTCTTTTGCATTAATATATCACCTCGAGTGGCCACGTTGACTAGGGTTGTGGACTATTTCTCTCTTCGAAGATTTTAACCACATCAAAAAATCAACGTGTTGATCTTTGATCTGGTTGTGTGAGTCGTTACTGAAGGTGTTCATCTTGTGTGGAAATATCATGTTTTGTCGAACATGGTATCAAAGCCTATTTGAAAACCCGCTCACATTGTTGATCGAGATATTGAACTCGTGTCACTGCATTTCTAGGTTTTGATATTTCCATGCATTTTTGGACTAATAGAACGATTCCATTGCGTCCAGAGCATTGCTTTCAGTTGGAAACGCTTTTCTTTTCACTCGAAAAGGTTTTTTTCTGCCCAAGATATGGCCATTTTTGTCAAATTCGGAGGTATGAACTCGAAATACGCCATTTTTAAATTTCTTTTACAGAGTTAATATTTTGGTTTTTTGTTTTTTATTTCCAGTTTGCAACTCTTTCTGGTCTGCATGCTCTTTGTCATGCCCTCTGTGCAATCGCGGTAAATCAAAAACAGAGTGGAAAATGTTTTCTCTTTTTTGTATGCTCTTTTCTCTACGCTTTATGCAAGCTCAACAAATCAAAAATAGAGATCTAATGCCATTATTGTTGAGATTCAGAAAAAAAATCGAAATTCCGTTGGTTTTTGTGTGTGGCCGTGTTGAATTTTTTTTGCAAGGAAAACAAGGGTTTTTGGGGTAAGCACGCACTTCGAGGCAAACAGTAGAAAAAAAAGCCCCCCCTCCTTATTAAAATTGTTATATATTTTACTCTAGCTCCTTGGTTGAAAGTTGTTTTATTTAATAACAGGCCTTGAGTTCAAGTCTCTCTTTTACTCTTGAGACTTTGGTGTAGCTCCCGTGCCTTAGGAAAGTTTCATGAATTAATAAAATTTTGACGGCCCAGTCAACATCCAGTCATAACCATGTGTCACTCGTGGGTAGGTCTACATCACTGCCATGTGTCATTAAGGGATTGGTTCATATCACTGCCAGTTTGGGGATGGGTACATGTCACCACCACATGTCATTTGGGGATGGGTCCATGTCATCGCCACATGTCCCAGTATGGTAGGTCCATGAAAAGGGGGAAGAAACTTAGGATAGTTAATAATATTAATAAATTAAATGTAGGGTTTGTGGAGTTACAGGAATGCGGAGGTAAAGGAGGTAGGTGAGAAGATAAAAAATGGTAAAAATGACTAAGTATGAGGTGAAAAAAAGGGAATGGAGAGTGCATTATGGAGTATGCGGGACTGTGGACCTAGAGACTCGAGAAAACATTGACGAAAGGTATGTGGCCCTGCATCCGCATTTCAAGAAAATGACTAAGTATGAAAAAGGTGAAAAGTGCATTGTGGAGGACACGAAAGTAAGAGGTTCAAAATGTATGCAATGTGATTGCGGACCTATGGACCTAGGACTTGTTCCAACCCCGACCCGCATTGCTTGAATTTGGCTTAGTGTAAGAAGAGTAAAACATGGTGAGTGTTGGGGAAGTATATAATGGAATTACATGAAATATGGTACGTGAAGATAAGAAAATGGAAATGAAATATGAAATCTAGGAAAAGAAAAATGGAAAAATGGAAAAAGGAAAATGTAAATGAATTATGAGAATGAACTAGAAAATGGAAATGAATTATGGAAATGAATGTAGAAAATGTGAAAATATCAATGTTGTATATCTCAGCGATATATCAGATATATCGTCGATATTTTGAGGGGGCCGATATTTTCCTGGGAAAATATCGCGACACATCCGACACTTTGAAAATATCGCGACACATTCATTAACTCACGAAAAATTAGGAAAATATCGCGAGTCGAAGGAAAGTATTGGCCTGTTGGCTAAAAGGGCAAAAAAAGTGCGCGTGAAGGGATTTTAGAGGCCGCGAGTTGCTTTTTTCATTCATTGTTTCATTTCTAAGGTGTGAGAGAGCTAGAGAGGTGTGAGGGAAGTCATTGTGCATCTATCCAAGGAGGAGAAATCCAAGGATCTTGTTGCCATTAGCGCCAGCAAAGAGATTAAGATTTCCAGGTATGATCCAAAACATTTTTCTTTCATTTGTTTGAAGTTTGAACTTGAAGTTTTGAACTTTGTTTTTTTAGAGTTAGGCTAGGGTTTGCAATGTGCCTCTTCTTGTTGTTTTTGAATGGAAGATTCAATCATTCTAATTCATCTAGCTCTCATTATTTAACCTTTTCATTATCATGTGTTTATTTTGGTTTTTTTTTGTGCCATAGGTTTAATATTTTCATCTAAACAAAATGCCAAAGGCATTGGATCCAATGTGGGTGTATGGTGAACCAGTGGAACTTCCCAATAGACAAATATTGACATGCAATC
>SNQJ01S0063034.1:0-38769 GCA_010110895.2 Picea sitchensis | reverse complement strand
TCTCTGAGCGTTCAGCTGGAGTTAGCACCATCCTCTGAACACACTGGAGGAAACCATCAATGAACTCACCGTCAAAATTCAATCCACAAGCATAAGCGAATGCAGGGTTGAGGTAGAGCCCTACTGCATGAATGGGACGATGGCGAGTGTTATTCCATCGCTCATCAATCACACCCCATATCTGAGCTCTCTTGGTGAGTCCTTCCTCCCCCTTGTTCTCATAGTATCGGTAGATAGCTTCCTTGGCCCTATCCATGGCCTCATACAAGTAGCCCATTGCGGGCTTCTCATCATCAACCAATCGAAGAACCTTTACCAAAGGTTCACTAATGGTACATACCTCCCCTACTCCACTCCAGAATCTCTGGTCATGTCCCACAAATTGGGCTATGGCTTTCCCATCTTGTTTGGTGCTACAGACACAAGCAACCCACTCATTAGAAAGAAACATTCTTTGTAACTCCAACATACTATTGAGGAGCAACTGAAGAGAAATGAAGCTGGTGGCGAAACGTGTGATCGCGGGATGCACCAACTCTCTGTTCCCTGTGAATGGTCTCATGAGTGAAAGAAAAAATGTGTGATTATATATATATTTTGTCACACTCCGAGCTGAATCAATGATTTCCTTGATCCAAGGAATCTTTCCCATGTCCTCTAGCATCAAATCAATGCAATGGGCGACACAAGGACTCGAGTACAAGGATGCATAACTCTCCATAAGCATCCTCCTAGCAACAACATAATTAGCAGCATTGTTCGTGATGACTTGGACATCATACTGCGGGCCTATCTCTCAGATAAAGCCATCCAACAACTCACATAATAATTGTGCATCTTTTGTATATGCATTTGCATCAACACTTTTGATAAACATTGTCCCCTTGGGACAATTAACCAAAAAGTTTAGAATTGACCTGCCCTTCCCATCAATCCACCCATCTAACATCACGGTGCATTCGGTGGTCTTCCATGTTTCCCTGAGCTGAGCTAATATTTCTGTGTAGTTGGCCTTTTCCCCTTGAAGGAGACGCCCTCTCAAATCCTGATAGGAAGGGCCCCTATACCCCAGGCCAACATTTGCAACAACTTCAAACATGGAATGGTAGAAGGGGTTATTGGGAATGTTAAAAGGTATATCACTCCAAAGAAAACATTTGGCCACAAGCTTGTCGGCCTCCTCCGTCTCTTTTCTTTTAATCAATGACCAAATAGAAGGTTGCCCCCAAGTATTGACCTCGGCACAAAGAAAGGTGAGGTTGATGAGTGGACTGCAGAAGTTGAGGGTCTTGGGGCTGAGGAGTGGGATTGTGGTACTGGTCCCCTCTCAGAGGCACTTGTTCTAATGTTTCTAAATGCAAGTTCAAGTTCCTTTTTGCGAGCCTCGACCGCATCCCTCTTATTAGCCATATCAATGAGTGATTGGTTTGCAATACGCATAATTTCCGGGCTACTATTTAGACAACTGTCCACATCAAACCTAGGGATTTTGGCAAGGTGGTATTTCAAGCGGCTAATTCCATAAATTTTTTTGCCGCAAAGATTGCATGTCAATATTTGTGTATTGGGAAGTTCCACTGGTTCAACATACACCCACATTGGATCCAATGCCTTTGGCATTTTGTTTAGATGAAAATATTAAACCTATGGCACAAAAAAAAACCAAAATAAACACATGATAATGCAAAGGTTAAATAATGAGAGCTAGATGAATTAGAATGATTGAATCTTCCATTCAAAAACAACAAGAAGAGGCATATTGCAAACCCTAGCCTAACTCTAAAAAAACAAAGTTCAAAACTTCAAGTTCAAACTTCAAACAAATGAAAGAAAAACGTTTTGGATCAAACCTGGAAATCTTAATCTCCTTGCTGGCGCTAATGGCAACAAGATCCTTGGATTTCTCCTCCTTGGATAGATGCACAATGACTTCCCTCACACCTCTCTAGCTCTCTCACACCTTAGAAATGAAACAATGAATGAAAAAAGCAACTCGTGGCCTCTAAAATCCCTTCACGCGCACTTTTTTCGCCCTTTTAGCCAATAGGCCGACACTTTCCTTCGACTCGCGATATTTTCCTAATTTCTCGCGAGTTAATGAATGTGTCACGATATTTTCAAAGTGTCGGATGTGTCGCAATATTTTCCCAGGAAAATATCAGCCCCCTCAAAATATCGACGATATATTCGATATATTCGATATATCGCTGAGATATACAACATCGATATTTTCACATTTTCTACATTCATTTCCATTTTCTAGTTCATTCTCGTAATTCATTTACATTTTCCTTTTTCCGTTTTTCTTTTCCTAGATTTCATATTTCATTTCCATTTTCTTATCTTCACGTATCATATTTCACGTAATTCCATTATATACTTCCCCAACACTCACCATGTTTTACTCTTCTTACACTAAGCCAAATTCAAGTAATGCGGGTCAGGGTTGGAACAAGTCCTAGGTCCATAGGTCCGCAATCATGTTGCATACATTTTGAACCTCTTACTTTCGTGTCCTCCACAATGCACTTTTCACCTTTTTCATACTTAGTCATTTTCTTGAAATGCGGATGCGGGGCCACATACCATTCATCAATGTTTTCTTGAGTCTCTAGGTCCACAGTCCCACATACTCCATAATGCACTCTCCATTCCCTTTTTTTCACCTCATACTTAGTCATTTTTACCATTTTTTATCTTCTCACCTACCTCCTTTACCTCCGCATTCTTGTAACTCCACAAACCCTACATTTAATTTATTAATATTATTAACTATCTTAAGTTTCTTCCCCCTTTTCATGGACCTACCATACTGGGACATGTGGCGATGACATGGACCCATCCCCAAATGACATGTGGTGGTGACATGGACCCATCCCCAAATTGGCAGTGATATGAACCAATCCCTTAATGACACATGGCAGTGATGTAGACCTACCCACGAGTGACACATGGTTATGATTGGACGCTGACTGTGCCGTCAAAATTTTATTAATTCATGAAACTTTCCTAAGGCACGGGAGCTACACCAAAGTCTCAAGAGCAAAAGAGAGACTTGAACTCAAGACCTGTTATTAAATAAACCAACTTTCAACCAAGGAGCTAGAGTAAAATATATAACAATTTTAATAAGGAGGGGGGCTTTTTTTTTATACGGTTTGCCTCGAAGTGCGTGCTTAGCCCAAAAACCTTTGTTTTTCTTGCAAAAAAAATTCAACACGGCCACACACAAAAACCAACGGAATTTCGATTTTTTTTTTCTGAATCTCAACAATAATGGCGTTAGATCTCTATTTTTGATTTGCTGAGCTTGCATAAAGAGTAGAGAAAAGAGCATACAAAAAAGAGAAAACATTTTCCACTCTGTTTTTGATTTACCGCAATCGCACAGAGGGCACGGCAAAGAGCATACGCAGACCAGAAAGAGTTGCAAACCGGAAATAAAAAACAAAAAACCAAAATATTAACTCTGTAAAAGAAATTTAAAAAAGGCGTATTTCGAGTTTATACCTCCGAATTTGACAAAAATGGCCATATCTTGGGCAGAAAAAAACCTTTTCGAGTGAAAAGAAAAGCGTTTCCAACTGAAAGCAACGCTCTGGATGCAATGGAATCGTTCTATAGTCCAAAAATGCATGGAAATATCAAAACCTAGAAATGCAGTGACACGAGTTCAAGATCTCGATCAACAATGTGAGCGGGTTTTCAAATAGGCTTTGATACCATGTTCGACAAAACATGATATTTCCACATAGGATGAACACCTTCAGTAACGACTCACGCAACCAGATCAAAGATCAACACATTGATGTTTTTATGTGGTTAAAACCTTCGAAGAGAGAAATAGTCCACAACCCTAGTCAACGTGGCCACTCGAGGTGATATATTAATGCAAAAGAAAAATATTTTACAAGAGAGTTTCTCACAATTGATCATCAACAAATGACCCTCCATGCTCTTTAAATAAAGATGATGGATCAATCAAGTGTTAAGCCACGGATCAATGTAGCTATTAAGATCAAGGAGAATATAAGGTGAGCCATCAGATCACTTTATGTTTAGAACATATCATGATTGTCGGATTACAAATGCATACTAAAGAAACACACTAATAAACACACTTAAAGACATATTAGACCAAGTTGAACTTAACTAACTCCTAAGTGTTTAAATATCGTAACAATAGTCCGAGAGACCGTTGAGTAGAGAAGGGGATCCCATTCCTTGGGTTGTGTATGTTGATGGGGAAGAGGATTGTGGATTGGAATTATTGTAGATGTAATTATTTACTGTAAATCTGGGAATTGGGATGTGAGAAGAGAAATTAGAGTTAGCCATAGGAAGAGTTCGCCCTTGTGGATTCATAACCTTAGCTTGGGGGTGATCTTTGTTACAGAGAGCACTAATGCAACAGGGAGCCTATGGTTGGGTGGAACGTCCCTCTTCTGCAGTCAGTTGGTGGACAATTCCAGACATATAAGTTTTCATGAATATACTTGTGCATTGTACTGAATTAATGTTGAATTATTATGGTTTATGTCATGGTCTGAGCTAATTTCTAGTCTGTTCAATTTTAACTACCTGTATTAACTTACATTTATAATTTATGGTCTTATGGAAAATTAAATGATTTCATTATGTTGCATGCACATATACTGTTATGCCTGCATATGGTAATTAGTTAATGACAGAACAATGAGTTTGGTTGTGTAGAAAATTGATGTGAATTTGGGTGGTTAAAAGAGTACCCATATCCTCAAAGTGCATAGAGGGAATTGGTGTTGGCACCCAGAGTTTTGGGTTAATCTCGCGCGTGCGCACAAATGAAGTTGTGCGCGCTCATTGCAAGTTTTGTACGTGCCAAGTTCAAGTTTTGCGTGCGTCGAAGCTAAATGTGCGAAGAAGGACAAGAAGTGCATGCCAGACCAAGTTTTGATATTGTGTGCCAAG
Source organism: Picea sitchensis (assembly GCA_010110895.2). NCBI lineage: Eukaryota > Viridiplantae > Streptophyta > Pinopsida > Pinales > Pinaceae > Picea > Picea sitchensis. Next base: position 33,819 of record SNQJ01S0063034.1, on the reverse strand, counting down.
TCCAAGGCCTGTCAAATGTGCGCTGGTCCAAGTTTTGATGTGCATCGGAAATCAAGAAGACGCACATGGGAATCAAGAAAGGAATTATTGAGAAATCTTCTCGAATGATTATTCCCAACAACACAAGATCGTGGAGCTGACAAAAGATGAGCTGGCGAGACAGTTAAGATTGCCTTGATTCCAGAAGGCTATGTGGACCGCAAGAAGGTGCCAGAAGCGTGCTAGGAAGTTTGTCAGTAAATCGAGTGGAGCAGAGCAGAAAGAGATAGAGCTCTCGAGCAGGGAAAGTTATAAAAGGAAACAGTGACATCACAAATAGAGTTAGAAGATTAGAGAAGATTAGAGAGTTAGACACTCCCATAGAAGATCCATTGAGTTGTGTCGAGCTCACTTTGAGCCTTTGTAACACTATAATGCTTCTGAATATAAATTAGAGTCTGTCATATGTCTGAGGTCTAAAAAGGATGTGCATTGCGCAGTATGTTATATTTCTGGGGAATTATATAAAGAGGGATGTGTGACCTTGTTGCTGTCGAATATAATTTGCTTACTGTATGTTTGTGTTTAATGGAATGAAACAAGTAATAAAGCTGCGACAGTTCTGATCTATTGTGTGTCTATCATGTGTTATTTGGATATGTGTGTATATTGTTTTACTTCTTAAACATAGTGTGTCATTGGATATGGAATGTATGAACACCATCCCAGATGGATCCTGGTTTGTTTAGTCCTTCATCCCTGACACAAGACCTTATGATCTTTGTGATCCTCTCTGCATCGCGGGTGAGACCTTCCTTGGCCTTGACTGGGGATTGATATACCAATGCTCTAGGGTTTTTGTTGATCAACTTTGGACGAACCCTGGGCCTAAACTCCCCAGTTTTAAGAAGGACACGTGAGCAAACGACAACAATTGGGTATGCTACATCACGCATTTACATAGGCAATGTTATTCAACCTGCAGATGGTGTGAGTGGAAATTTGTCAAGTTGGTTAACAAGCATTTTGCAGATGGTCTGGTAGAATTTTAGCGGTGGCTCTGTCTCTTAGTTACAGTTGGAATGCTATTCAACTTACAGATGATCTGAATAAAGATTCAGGCTTCTGCAAGGTGACTAGTTATATGAGTGTTTTGCAAACATTTGATATATAATCTTTCTTTATCTATTCATATTCCTTCATGCCCGTGATATTTGTTCAGCCCCCTGTTCTAATCCATTGTTTCTTCTCATATGATTTTTGTGCCAACAATCCATAATTGTAGGAGCAGTATGCCCCATTCTAATTCTGTTTTATAATATTTGTAGAGGAATTGCATATAAAGCATTGTACTGCCCCCACTTTTACTTTTTCCATTTCACTCTAGTACTTTATTTAGGTGCCATCTTTTTCACTGCTTTAGTATGCTCAATTATGATTTAGCATAGTGTTGTGTGGCTCGATGTTACCTGTATATGGGATGTGAATGAGATTCTTAAAATAAATATAAACTAGATTAAAAGTGGTTTCTACTGAAAAAGGCTGGCAAAAAATTGTTTTTTGGGGGAATGGGCAGTTTGAGGCAGCATGTGATACTTGCATCTTGGAAGAAAGCATACAGCGTGCATCTGCAGTTGCAAAATAACAAGCATTAAGATGAACCATTGTGTGGTGGTTACCATATTAGCAGGCTGCAGAAGGCAAGGATCCTATGGATAGTGTTTTAAATGCTGATACAACCATAACAACTCCTCAATTTCTATGATTCATATTCATGGGGTTATTTAAGAATGTGACAAAAGATGTATTGGAGGAGAAAGTCTGGGCTGTATATGATAGCATGCAATGTGTATCTGAAGTGGCAAAATAACAAGCATTAAGATGAGCTACAGTGTGTGGTGATTACCATATTAGCTGGCTGCAGAAGGCAAGGATCCTATGGATATTGTTTTAAATGCTGATACAACCATAACAACTCAATTTCTATAAGTCATGCTTATTGGGTTATTTAAAAATGTGAGAAAAGATGTATTGAANGTGTGGTGATTACCATATTAGCTGGCTGCAGAAGGCAAGGATCCTATGGATATTGTTTTAAATGCTGATACAACCATAACAACTCAATTTCTATAAGTCATGCTTATTGGGTTATTTAAAAATGTGAGAAAAGATGTATTGAAGGAGTGAGTGTGGGCTGTATATAATAGTGGCAACTATAGTCCTCTCATACTAATTCTACTGAAGTGCTTGAATGATAAACTAAACACTATGTCTCTTGAATCTCCTCATTGTTCCCCAATTAGACTATCTCTGCACCTAGAAAATTGTATTCCACCATTAGCAAGGGCTTTCTTTCATCTGGAATTGTTCACATATCAACTGTTTCAACAAATTCATTCCTTTGAGCTTGAGAATCAGTTGGATAGCCTTATTACATATAAACTGGCTTTTTAGACCTCTCTTTATATGGCTGATTATTTATCTTGATCAAAAATGTTTTTTTAACCTGGTTTTGAGATGGGTTTCTATTAAATTTTACTTGTTTAAGTTCCAACACTATTATTATATTTTCTGCATTGATTGCAGGCTGAAGGATGGGTGAAGCAAATGAATACAGGGCCAGACACTGCTGAAGATGATGTAGGTGAAGAAGAAATCCAGAATCGTCCTGCAAGGTGAGATCATCTACCTACACAATTTCAATAGTTTTATGAGTCCAAACTCTTGATTTGAAACCACCAGATTTCATACTCAGTCTATTTTGAAGGTTGGGGTTAGGAGCAAAGTTTGTTCCTCACTCAAAGTTTGCAGCCACCTTGAACCCGGTTGAGAAGAAGCTGCGTGCAAAACTTAACGCTGCTAAAAGACAGTCTGATCTAGGCACTGAGGAGGCATGTTCAATTGACAAAGATATTAAAGAACACAAATGTGAAGACAATGATATTGATAGTGATGATTCAGACAGCAGGGCAAATGCATTTAGCAGGAAACAGACAAAGCATTTAGCCAACTCATTGCAAAGTCCAATAAAAAGTGGGAAAAAAAGGAAGAGGAAGAACTGAACCGAGTAGCATAGATGTGCCTCTCTAGGCAGTAGTTTGGAACAGGTCCATGGAAGGTGTAGCTTCATGTATGAAGAGTTTATGCTCAGAATGGGAATAATTCCTTATGACAAAACTTGTTTTGTTCGACTCGTGTTCTTGAGTTCAAGATAATTGGAAACTCGAATAAACACTGCGTTGACATGTATGTATAGATTATAGTTGTGGCCAATGTTGATGCCCTGTGTACAACCTTTAGTTTCTTCTAGTACGGTTTTCTGTATATTTTCTCCATAGTTTGTTGCAATGTTTGTTTGGTTCATTCTGCTCAAGCCGATATTATTTCTTACATAGATATGGAAACTGGTAACTGACTGATTGATCTGAATGGATCTATGAAGCAGACTGAGAGGTCCACTACAAACAATAAGCAAAGTTCAAGAATGTGGACAGAAGAGAGAGAAAGGAAGCTGGTGTAAACCAGCAGTTGGTTTACACCATTCTTGGCACTTTGAAATAGCTTTTAAGACTATAAAATCTCTTTCCTGCTCCACTGGGGTGAAATACCACTTTAGCATTTGGTGAACATTTGTTATGAACCTTTGAGAGGCATTTATAACTTTGAAGTCTTCATGGTGAGAACACGCTGAAGGCGATGTTCTATTGATCATCCCATATTTGTAGGGTTGTATGCCAAGTTACAAGTAATGCAGAGACAGAGCCCTAATTAATATAGGGCTCTAATGTTGAGTAGATCCACCGAGAAGCCCTTCATCACAAAGGGGTTCTCTTGAGCCTACATCTACAACATTAGACTAGACTTGTAAACAAGTCAAACCTGCTCTATAAAAAATAGATCACTCCATCCTGGAGCAGGCAATGTGAGAGCATCTTGAGTCTTTTTCACTCCTTGTCAAATCAGCATGACTAATAAGAGAAAGACTGCCCCTGGGCCATTCACCACTAGCCAAATCATTATGGCCCCGTGAGTGAATGTATCATTCTCCCTTGGTCAAATCAGCATGACCAATCTAGGAGAATCTCTGTCCGATGCTGCTAACTAGAGAAACATCAACACTCTGTCTCAGTGAGGGAGACATTCTGCATCACACCAAGCTTATCTATGAAGTATACAAACTTTGCCTTAGAGAGAGGCTTGGTGAGAATGTCCGCAATTTCCTCATCTATGGATATGTACTGGAGCTTTACTGCTCCCTTCTGTACCATGTCTCAGATGAAATGAGATTTGATCTCAATGTGCTTTGAGCTGTCATGAAATACTGGATTTTTCGAAATCTTGACACAACTTTGATTATCACAATGTATTAAGGTCGTCTCTAGCTCCTGATCAAATAGTCCTGCAAGAAGCTTCTAAAGCCATACTGCTTCGCGACTTGCGACACTAGCTGTGATATGCTTCGCTTCTGTTGTACTAAGTGCTACAGAAGTTTGCTTCCTGCTAAACCAGGATATCATAGTTGATCCTAGGCTGAAGCAACACCCCGAGGTGCTCTTTCTGTCCACTGCACTCCCTGCTCAGTCAGAATAAGTATATCCCTTCAGCTTCACTTTACCACCTGAGACATATCTTATACCATATCCAACTGTACCACGCAGGTACCTCAACACATGCTTTGCTACAACCTAATGAAAGTGCCTCGACTCAACCATAAATTGGCTCAGGGCTTTCACTGCAAAGAAAATATCTGGCTTGGTGTTAACCAAGTACATCAAGGATCCAATTAGCTGCCTGTACATAGTGGGATCCACCAAATCTGAATCTGAAGCAGAATCACTCAACTTCTTCAGATTTGTCATCATAGGTGTAGCCATGGACTTGCATTCCATCATACCGAATCTGCTCAAGATCTCAATTGTGTACTTCCCTTGTCCAAGGAAGAACTCACCAGGTCTGTTGTTGAAATTAGTGCAGCTGCAAGAGCCATTCTCCGGGAGGATGGCATAAGAACCTAGCTGAGATCTAGGGCCACCAGTACACTCTTGGGGTTCTTGGTTTGGGACCAAGTAGTTTGAGCCATGGCAAAAAACCCTAGTGAGGGCCCCAAGTGTATTTCTGGGGTTCTTGGTCAAGGACCAAGCAATAAGTCTCTAGATGTGTTCTAGGGCCCCTGGATGTGTTCCAAGGAATCCTTGCTCGGTGCTTGGATTGATCCTTGGATGTGTTTCTTGGTGGTTGATGATGTAAGTCCCTAGATGTGTTCTAGGGCCCCTGGAGGTGTTCCAGGGAATCCTTGCTCGGTGCTTGGATTGATCCTTGGATGTGTTCCTTGGTGGTTGGTGATGTAAGTCCCTAGATGTGTTCTAGGGGCCCTGGATGTGTTCCAGGGAATCCTTGCTCGATGCTTGGATTGATCCTTGGACGTGTTCCTTGGTGGTTGATGATGTAAGTCCCTAGATGTGTTCTAGGGCCCCTGGATGCGTTCCAGGGAATCCTTGCTTAAATGGTTGGGTTGATCCTTGGTCTTGTACCTTGGTGGATGAAAGACCCTAGATGTGTTCTAGGGCCCCTAGATATGTTCTGGGGTATCCTGGTCTTGGACCAGGTAGTTCTTGGTTTTGTGACAAGATGTGATGATGTGTGATCTTCTTCTTCTCTCCCGGGATGATCCCTGAGACCTAGGAGCAACTAGAAGATGGACATGACCACATCAATGGTTTCTCCTCTTATGCAGGGATGCTAAAACTTATAAGTTATCATGAGACATATGTGGACAATTTACCTTTGAAGAAGACCCCTTTGACTTTGTCTTGCAGCCTCCCCTTGCTTGATTCTTTTTCTTCATCTTGCTTGATATTGAGTTGGTCTTCTATAAGTCACTTTGACTTATTTGAATTTGTGATTAATATTTTAAGTAATTCAAATATTAAATTTTATTTATTTTATTATTTAGGTTTTTAATTAAACCTAAATTCTAACCCTTCCCATAACTATAAATTAAGACCTACCCCTCTCTCTTTTTACACTCACTTGCTCTCCTCTTCTAAGTCTGATTTTCTACGGCTATCTCAAATTAGCTCTTGTGTTGAAACTTGGGTGCACAACCTTCTTGGTGGACTCTCTCTCCTGTTTGAGGTGTTGCCTCCCGATTTTTGTTCCTCTTGCTGGATGGTGGTTATTTCTGGTCCCCTTTCTGCTGGGTGTTGGAGCCTCAGACCTCCCTTCTGTTGTGTATGAGTGCCGCAAACCTCCCTCTTGATGCTGTAGGTGCTGCGACTGTCTTTGCCCCTTTCTCCTTGCTTCCGCTGTGAGTTGTGAGGGTGCCGCTGCCTCCTCCCCTCTTCCTTCTTGCTGCCTCTGTGTGCCTTAAGGGTGCCGCTGCCTCCTGGTAGCCCTTTGGCTCTTCCTCTTGTGATTGGTGGGGTTATCACCCGCTGTCCCTGATGTTGATGCTGCCTTCTACTACTGTTTACAAGTTTCTTCCTTGAGGGTTTTGTACTACAGTTTGTCTTGGATAGTTTTGGTTGAGCCTTCCTTGTGGTCTTTGGGGTTACCTCTATCAGCCCTTTCTCTTGCTGAGTTCTTCTTGTTAAACTATCCACTTATTGATCATGATGAGATCAAACCCTTGAGGGTTTGATCCATGGCCTTCATAGCTTTTCTGAGCATATAAAATGAGGACAGTGTTGATATTATGGTAGCTGCGGGAAGTATTTACCTCCACGTGTAAACCTGACGAGAATAGAATATTCCGGAAAGCAAGAAGAAACCCTAATGAGTTGGCTAATAACCCTAGAAGACAAGTCGGCTCAAGGGGATAACTTATATTAGGTTATTAGCCTCCAAGAGAAGAAGTCGGCGAGAAGAAATATTATATACCAAAGAATTAGTACCCAGAATGAGAAGTCGGCCCTGGAAGTTTGCCAGATTTAGTATAAATACAGGAGGCCAGTCTTCATTCTGGCCAGTATTCTCAGAACTGCAGAGCACACTTGTGCACACTGTAGTTGGGCAGTTTTGTGCGCAAGTCTGGAGGAGAGCTGCTGTTGTAGCTAGCAGATTTCGTTTTGGCTTGGACTATCTCTTGGTTATGGTTTGGACTATCTGATCAGCTCTTGTTTGGTGCGCTATCCTTGGAGAAAGGTGCGCTACCCTTTGTTTGGCTATCTAGCCTAGGGTTTGCTTCCAGATTGATTCTCTGTCAAGGTTAAGGTGCTCGGAGGGTGGCTTCGGCCTATGGTTGGGTGACAATAGTGATATTGTCTATGGTAAAACGAGCACAATCCATCATATTCTAACAGACAGCCATACATCAGGGACCTCTTTCTTTATTTTGCTAAGGTAAAGTTCAGATCTGATTCTACTATTGTTTACTTATGTTTCTAGCTCAATTTCATATTCAGAAATGTTATTTTTTCTGTTCTTGATCAGTCCTAGATTAAGTCTGTTCTTTTTAGCATATTCAGTCTTGTATTTTCAGTATTTCATCTACTTCAGATTTTGTTTTAAAGTGCTGATCTGTATGTACTATAGAATTCAATTTTGAAAAGATATCTCTGGTTTATTTTCCCTAAAAATCTAACATGGTTTCAGAGCTTAGGGTGTGAAAAGAGCTCAATTGTGGCAGACTTTTGAGCCTGAGTAGATCCTTGTTTTAGGGTTTGTTTTACAGATTAACAGTAAGTCTATTTTATAATCAGAGATCAGGCATAAATCTAGTAACACCACAACGATTTTCACTTTGTAAATTTGTGTGGTTAGTGGCTTTATTTTCTTCTTTGTCTCATGAATTATGGGTCTTAACAAATACATGCACTTGTTTCCACAAGTCATCACACACTAATTTTCATTCAAGGCTGTGGTATAACACTTATGGTTTGTATTCTGATGCTGGCACTTAAAATGAATTCTTAAGCTTAAGAACATCAGCCTCAAAGATATTTTGACTCGTGTGGAAGAATGATTTTCAATTAGTATCATAATCCTCAAGTGGTATTGTAATTTCCTCACATGCTTTACAATACACTTCAAAGCACCTGTTTTTATTCATTGGATCACTAACCTTTGGAACCTTCACATTTCCTTAGTCTGTAGTATGGGGCTATTCATTGGATCACTAACCTTTGGAACCTTCACATTTCCTTAGTCTGTAATATGGGGCTACCAAGGTGATAGCAGGTTAGACCTCTAGTCTCTCCTGTTTGAGAATAGGACTTTTCTTCTTAGGGTAGAGTTTTGTGAGCTAGCAGGTTCTTCCACTATGCACATACAGGGTGCATTCAAGAGGGAGATTACATCAGTAGCAGAGGCACAACCTTGTGGTTGTTTTCCAGATTTATTAGGGTGGATTGGCACAACACTTGAGCATGCTTTGGTTTCTCTCATGCAAGTGAAGGCACACTTCCAGCCTTTTCGAACTAATGCATGCAGTGAATATACAATAGAGTTTTAGACAACATGCATAGTGCACGTGCTCTTAGAGTTAAAATGTTTCTGCATTTTCAGATCTGAGTGCATTAGGGTACAAATTTTCAGAAAGAATTTAAGAGTGGGACAACCAATAAATAGCGCCCAACACAGAGATCAGTCCCAGTACTTGACAGAAAAAAAAGGGGACTCTTTTTAGGTTTTTATGAAGTATTAAGACTCCAAACAAAATATTACTTTCCCACACCTTGTCTTGATATCTTTTGTTGGGAGAGTTTTGTTTCAGCCTCAGACTTTGATAAAGTATGACACCTGTATCAGCTTTCATTTCCATACAACTAACATAATACAAGAAACAGAGTCAGAAAACTATATTACCTATTGAAGACTGCCTTAGCATTCAGATCGATGTTGAAGGAGTATTTCACTTGAGTATAATAAATAATCCTTGAGAACTTTGACAAATACTTGCACATAAATGATTTTTCTTTGTCATGTCTTTTACTGTGTGGTATCTTGACAATTGAAGTATAAGAATAACAGTGCTGTCTCATGGTGAAATCTTTCCTATCCAGCAGCTTGATCTCAGTTTTGGGCACTTAAAATTTTACTTTATTTCACTAACTCTGAAGTTCTTAGTGCTGCCTTTGAACCACTAATATAATTCTTTGATTAACACTCTAAAGGCTTCTACCTTCACTAGTTATGGATATTTTCTTACAAGCATATCTGTGATGGAAATCAGGCAAATAAAGTAATTTGTGAAGTGTACCCGTGATCTATGATGTATGATCATAATCTTCCGTTGTCTCTTTGGGATGAAGCTGCAATCACTATAGTCTATATTCAGATCGAGCACCCTCTACATAGAGCCCTAGACGAAATCTCCAAGCCTTCACGATCAATTGAATCTCTTTGATAATCTTGTTCACATTTATACTATTCTAAAGAAAAAGAGGACTGTAGAGCCCTCCGAAAGAAAGGAAATTTTGAGGGATACTGTGAGACCTCATAAGCATATCGAATATATGTACCAGGGGAAAAGTACATAGAGGTCAGTAACTTTCCTTGTGGAAGCTGTTTTTGTTGGTCCAAAGAACTTCCAGAGGAGCAGGAAGCCCCATCTCCGCATCCTTCAAAATCATAACTTTTAGATGAGCAGAGGGAGAAGGCCAGAGAGCTTTCAATGGATCCCATAAGAGATTATGTTGAGTTTCCATTAGAAAAACCTCCTGCCAAAAGGAAACCAACATGGTGTCGAGAAATACTTGCTGTGAAGCGTGGTAGAAAAGCTTGCAAAGCACCTAAAAGTCAGCCAAACAAAAGTAGAAGGATGCTATACATCGGCTATTGAAGAATGATGTATGGAAGCGGTCCTTAGACCTCAAGGCAAATCAGTAGTAAACTCTAAATGGATTTGCATAAAATAAAGCATGCAATGTAGCCTTCTGTGGATCCCATAAGGGATTCTGCTGAGTTTCTAAAGAAACCTCCAAAAGGAAGCAAGCTTGGTGTCGTGAAATCTTAAAAGAAGCAGAAAAGTTTGCAACACCTAAAAGCCTAAACAAAATGTGTGTGGAAGGATGCCATACATCAATATTGAAGAATGATGTATGGAAGTGGTCCCTAGACCTCAAGGCAAATCAGTAGTAACCTTTAAATGGATTTAAAAAATAAAGCATGCAACAGATGGCGTTGAAAAATTCAAAGCCAGATTTGTGGCTCGTGGCTTCTCTAAAAAGAAGGAATTGACTATGATTTAGATTTTCGCCTCCAAGGCTGCATACTTCCATTAGAATCATTATTTCTCTTGCTTCAGTTTTTGGTTCGAAACTTCACCAAATGGATGTTAAGACTACCTTTCTCAATGGTGAAGTGGAGAAAGAATTTTATATTAAATATCCTAAAGGTTTCATGATCCATGGGAAAAGAATCCCATGTATGCAAACACAAGAAAGCCTTTTGTATGGATTTTCACAAACAAGCTCGAGCTTGGTATGGAAGAATTAAAAGTTTTCTACAGAGTCTTGGGTTAACCAAGAGTATAGCATACCCTATCCTAATCTTTATATAAAGATTGTGCATAATCATCCTGTTATCTTGGTATTATATGTGGATGATTTGTTCCTACCGCAGAGGAAGACTTGATTGCTCAGACTAAGAGGGAGTTATGAACAAAATTTGAAGTCGAAAGACTTGGGTCTTATGCATTACTTCTTTGGATTATAGGTGTAGAAAAAACTAGGAGAGATCTTTCTCTCACAAAGAAAATATGCAGTTGATGTACTCCATGTATTTGATACGATGGACCTAGAAGTCCATTACCACACCTATGATTTCTAACTGGAAGAAGTTACATGATCAAGCATTGTTCAGATTCAAGACCCCACCATATACTCCGGTTTATCATCAGTCCTTGATGGCCTAGTACATGCCTTTAATCGGATATTTGTTATGCATTGAATGCCCTCAACCAGTTCATGTGAACCAGAAAATATTCATATGGTTGTTGTTAAGCATGTTCTCAGATATGTCTAGGGAACTATAGCCCATGGGCTCAAAAATACTTCCAGGGGAGGGGTAATGCTTCATGGTTTTGCATATTCGGATTGGATGTATGCATGTTGGATCATAAGAGTACTTCTAGATATTGTTTCAATTTGAGTTCAACTATGATCTCCTGTCCAACGTAGAAACATGGCTCCATAGCCCGTGAGCAATCAGCAGAGGCAGCATTACATTGCCGCAAGGCCGCTAGTAGAGAAGCGCAGGGTTCTAGCTACCTCGATTTTGTTCATTGAGTTAGAACCCACAAGAATCCACCTGATAAATCCATAGATGTATAAAGCTATTTGAGAATCTGGTGTTTCATGATAGATCTAAAACACATTGAGATGAGATATCACTATGTTCGGACATGGTGCAAAAGAACATTCTCAAAATTCGCATGTTCACTCACAAAACAAACCACAGATATTTTGACCTCAAGCCTCTGCCCCGAAGAAAGTTTGTGTAATTGTGACAAGCCAGGTTAGTTGAGACGCCTCTGTCGAAAGAGGGAGGTTGAATTTAGTGCAGCTGCAAGAGCTATTCTCCAAGAGGATGACATAAGACCCTAGCTAAGATCTAAGTCCTTAGTACACTCTGGGTTCTTGGTTTGGGAGCAAGTAGTTAGATCCATGGAAAAGACCTAGTGAGGGCCCCCAGTGTGTTTCTGGGGTTCTTGGTCAAGGACCAAGGCAGAAGTCCCTAGATGTTCTAGGCCCTGATGTGTTCAAGGCTAAGGGATAATCCTTTCTCATTGCTTGGATTGATCCTTGCATGCCCCTTTGTGGTTGATGATGTGTCCCTAGATGTGTTCTAGGGAATCCTGCTTGCCAAGGATCCTTGGTCCCTGCATCTGGTGGATGAAAGATCCTAGATGTGTTCTAGGCCCCCATATATGTTCTGGGGTATCCTAGTCTTGGACCAGGTAGTTCTTAGTTGTGTGCCAAGATGTGATGATGTGTGATCTTCTTTCTTTCTCTCGATGGTCCCTCAAACCCAGATGCCTAGAAGATGGACATGACCACATCAATGGTTTCTCCTTATGTGGGATGATAAAAGCTTATAAGTTATGATGAGACATATGTGGACATTTTACCTTTGAAGAAGACCCTTTGACTTTGTCTTGGTAACCTCCCCTTGCTTGATATTGAGTTGGTCTCTATAAGTCACTTTGACTTATACTTCGACTTTGTGATTATTATTTTAAGTAATTAAATATATTTTTATTTATTTTATTATTTAGGTTTTACTTAAACCAAATTCTAAACCTTCCCATAACTATAAATTAAGACCTACCTCTCTCTCATTTTACACTCACTTTCTCCTTCTAAAGTCCTGGGATTTTCCTCGGCTATCCTTTATTGGCTCTTGTGTTGTAATCTTCTTGGTGGACTCTCCTCCTTGTTTGAGGTGCTACCCCATTTTTGTTCCTCTTGGCCGGTCGGGTGGTTATTTCTCAACCTCTTTCACTGGTGTTGGAGCCTCTGCATCTCCTTTCTCAAGGTATGAGTGTTAAGGGCCTCCCTCTTGATGTCAGAGGTGCTGAGGCCTTTGGCTCCTTTCTCCCGTTATGGCCTGAGTAGTGAGGGGTGTCGGGCCGCCTCCTAGGTGTTCGCTCCTCCTCTTCTTCTTGTTGCCTTCAGGTGCCTTGTTGACTACCTATTTTGACTAGGGGGTCAACTCCTGTACCATGAAGATATGCATCAACATATGCAAACATGTTGAAGACTATTTTGGTTCTACAGGCATTTTTGGTTCCAAAGACATAGTTTTGTAAGCGGGATTTTCGCACCCTTGTGTGGGTCAATATTGTAATAGGTCTACATGGATCATGGTTAGGTCACTTGCCTTAGGGTTTCTTCTCAAGAGAATTCTTTCACTAAGTGTTTTTTATCCTCAAGAGGTTAATGTGGCCCAACCAAAATTGGTCTCTCCCTTGAGTTTTTTTTCACTCACAATAACTCTCCAAAGTGGTGAAAGGCGCAATGAAGCTCTCATCCTTGCAGGCTAGTGTTTAAGAATGTTGTAAATGACCATGTACAACACGCAAAATTTGAATTTCACGAGTCTAGTCGGTTTTTTAATTAATTAATTTTTCCTAAAGTTGGAATTAAATTAATTAATTAATTAATTTTCTCAATTAATGTAAAACTTAGGTCTCGGAGTTTTTGATAAGGGTATCGGTAATTCAAAAGAAAGAGATAATGAGACCCCACACCCGTGGCCAAGTTTCGTTCTGCCAAATTTACAAGTTTTTGCTAGGTTTTTTGTCCACTTTAAGAGTTTTTCTGAAAACAACAATTTTAATTGCTAAACCTGTGACATGGAAAAATGTCAAATTTTGTAATAAAAGCAAATAAGGTAAAGTTAATGTGATAAATTAATGAGAGAGACCCCACCTAACCTACCTACACCCTCCCTAACCATTACCTACCCTTTACCCACTCATTTAATTATTTCTCACCTTTTAATTATTCCCTTCCTCCTTGCTTACGTCCCCCTTCCCACGTGAACTTTGGAAAATCTCTTAAAGTGAAACGTGGGTCCCTCTCTCCACTCATACGACTCTCCTTACCCATCCACGTCTCACTTGGGAGTGTGTCCCGCACACTCTCCACACTCCAACCTCACGTATCCCTCACCTTACCTCACACATTCCTCCTTCTTTTACTCACGTTTTCCTCTTTTAAACTCACGTTTTCCCCTTTTCATAGCTCACACCTTCCCTTGGTAACTCACACTCTCACTCTTGGAATGAGATGGAAACATCTCATTTGGACATGGAAACATTAAACACTAAGTTGGAATGTGCCTTGAAGGAAAGCGTGAGACTCTTCTCTCAACCAATACGCCTTCACTGGAAGGCCAACTCACCCATCCACCTACTTTACTTACTTTTTCCCCTCAACATAAAAGCTCACGTCCTCATTGGTTGAGTTTCTCCATGAGTTGTCTTGTCCCTTGGGTGTTTGACACTTGTTGAAGATCCAGAGGAGGTTTCTTGGTCTCTCAAGGCTATATAAGAAACCTCTCACTCCCTCATTTCTGACCTTTCATTATGGTACTGTTATGCTACTATTATCTTACCATCCCACTCTCTCTCTCTCTCAATTCTTTCACATTGCTTCACTGGTTTTTGCTCTTGAAGAGCTTGTAGCAACATTGTTGCTACAACCTCTTCCCATTTGATAATACAAGAAACAACTTTGGAGGGAACTGTGGCGTTCAAGATTAGTCTGGATGTGCCACTTATTGTGAGGTGATATCATTTTTAAATCTTTATGTGCTTTGATCAATAGTTGCTTAAGTAAATTAGTTTACTAGGCTAGGTGAGACAATAGTGTAGTTGCCCATCTATATATTTTGTGCATGCTTATAATATAAACTATGTTGTGTTATCTATGCATGCAAGATATTATCTGTTGTTCCATCTCACTTTTGGTTAAGTTTTGCAGATCATCTCTAAGAAGTTTTTGGGATAGGTTCAAGGACGAATCTACCCTCATCTTTACCTAAAATTCACAAACATTTCCTGTCCTTCTTCCTCATTCTTTCATTTCAGATTTTAGTAGCTAACTTGTTTTGATAGGTCAACTAAATCATTATAAAATTCTGTTTTCTATATGTACGAAATTTCTGTTGAAAGACAAGAATTTCATAACTTCTTTTGAGTGTGTTGCAGCAAAAATCAGCAAGCAATAGCTTGTTGATTTTTGCAGATTCTTATCAGGACAAGAGGGCATGTTGCCCAAATTCAAGTACAACACACCTTTCTGGTACTTCTTCCAAGAGTGGTAACAATTCCTTCTTATTTCTCCTTCATTCTAAGCATTGTACGCAAGCCCAAAGGAGATGTACCCAAGAGGCTTGCCTTCTTTTCTTTTTAGTCTTAGTTTTTTTTGCAAGTTTTAGTTAGATTTCTTTGGGTTTTCTTTGATTAGTTTAGCTAGTTTAGATGTGCTTTCTTACATGCATGCTAAAATCTGAAATAATCTAGAGTAGATATCACACCTAAGTGCTAACTTAGAGCCCGTGAAGGCTTAGTTAAAATTTCATTTTCGGTTGCTTGCAAATCTTTGATTTCTTAAATCCTTACCTAACACACATGCATGCGTTGATTGGTTAATTCACTTTTCGATTCTGTCATCTACTTTACATGCAAATATTGATATCTTAAAGGCTTAATTTATCATTTCCATTTTGCAAGTTACTTATAGTTCATGTACTTTACATATGCAATTTAATAATCTAAGAACTTAATCATTAATTCCGGTTTGGGTCCCCAAGGCCCTTTCTGGAAATTAAAATTTAAACTTGCAATCTGTTGTTCAAAGGCCTCAACCTTCATAATCTTCGGTTTCAGTTTCACAAGCATTTTCAGTTCTTAACTTCTACATGCGATAGTTTCATACATTAAGGACTTAATTTGCAATTTCAGTGTCTAAAGGCTTCAACATCCATATTATTCAATCTTTCAGTTTTAGTACTTTGGCAACTTTTGAGCAAGCTACAAGCACTCAAACACACATTGCAATACTTAGCTCATAGGTCTAAAATAAATTAATTAGACTTAATAGGACATCATAACTCAACATCTTCGCCATTTAAAACGGGGTCGGAGGAAGACAACGAAATGTGCTAGGTTGGGGACGGTCTCACGATGCACATCGTCCTTTCCGGGAGTACTCTGATCTTAGGGCTGACCTATGAAGCTAGGGTAGGCCTCGTTGCCTCACTTCTTGAGCATCCAATAGTCACTTGGTAACTGGGGGAGGAGAGTTTTGGGTTGACACCTAGATAGGGCTAAAATTAATCACACCTAATCACTTAACTCAATCTTTAGTCTGCAACATCGTCAATTTACATTTCACACTTGCAAGCATTCAGATCTCATATTTACATTCATATGCAAGTCTTTTATATGTTGTAGAATAAATTGCTTAAGTGGTTATATCTCTTATCTGGAATACTTCATTTTTCAAGCATTTCATCTATCTTGTATCCCTGTATCTGTGGTGTGATTCTTCAAGAAGTGCACATCCACCTGGAGGCATTCTCTTGACTGGGTCTTGAGTGCTTTGCGTCTTTTGGCCATTGAAAAATAGTCTAACAAAATTCTATCTGTTGTGAGCATGCTTGGCTTGATGTGTTGATCATCTTTTCATCTTTGAATATCTTCTTTTCCTGCACATTTCAAGCACTTGTTAATATCTTGTATCTATTGTATCTAGCTTAGTCTTGATCTGTATATCTTTGAGCTTTTTTTTTGTATCTTGTATCTAATCTAGTTTGCTTATATATCTCATATATATTCTTTTGTCACATGCATCCTATCTTATTTATGAATTTGTAATCTTTTGTAATTATATTGTAACGAACATCCCCTTAATTTAGTTGACTGCCCAATCTTAGGCACTAGTCTTAGTTATCCTAGGAAGAGCATGACATCATACATAAGCTGTTGCATCTTGCATTTGTTACTTAACATCATAGGCTAGATTCCTCCTGACCTTTTAACTTATTAAAACCAACTCCTAGAACATTTAATGCGTAAATATCATATAGTAACTAGGGTCTATCCCCTTTGGCTTCCCTATGAGTTAGCCTAGGCGGAAGAGGTTCAAGTCAAAAGTGACAACGTCGGACTTTGAACCTAGGCATTGTGCCTCCGAGGGACACACTAAGTGAGGCAGACTTAGCTCATGTTTGCAAAATTATTAATATAGGACGACAACGTATGCCTTAAGAGGGTCTTGCTTATCCACAGCAACCCTTTGGCTCTTCACTCTTGAAGTTGGTGGAGTTATCACTGTTGTCCCGATGTTGATGTTGCCTTCTACTCACTGTTTGAAGTTTTTGTCTTAGGGTTTGTACTACAGATTTTGTCTTGGACAGGTTTGAAGTTTAGACCCTTCCTTGTGGTCTTGCAGGGTTTACCTATATCGATTACTTTCTCTTGCGAGTTCTTCTTGTTAAAGGCATCCACTTATTGATCCTTATTGAAATCAAATAGCCCTTGAGGGTTTGATCCATGAAATTTCATAGCTTGTTTGAGCATAAATAAAGAGGACAACCACACATCAGGTACCTCTTTCTTTTATTTTTCTAAGGTAAAGTTTAGATTTGATTCTACTATTGTTTACTTAAGTTTCTAGCTCAATTTAATATTCAGAAATGTTATATTTCTGTTCTTGATCAGTCCTAAATTAATTCTGTTCTCTTTAGCATATTCAATCTTGTACTTTCAGTATTTCATCTACTTCAAATTTTGTTTTAAAAGTGCTGATCATGTAATAGCATGCAGAATTCAATTTTGAGAAGATATCTTTGGTTTTATTTTCCCTAAAATCCTAACATTTTGACACACCTCTAATCCAAGAAATAATGCATCAAGCCAAAGTCTTTCATTTGAATTTCTGAAATAACTCCCTCTTGCACCCGATAATGAGCCTATTTGCCCTCGTAAGGAACAAATCATCAATAGACAATACAAAGATCAAAGGATTACCATCAACAACCTTGTAGTAAATGTTGGGATCTTCATCACTCTTAAGTGAAGCCCAAACTCATCAAGTATCCATCAGATTTTGGGTACCATTACTTACAGGTGCACCACCCTTGAAGCTTGATAGAAGCCCTTCTTTAATCTAGGCTTGAGACTCCTTCCCATTATCCATGACCACAGAGGTTCTTTGTATGTAGACTATTCATAAAATCCACCATTGAGGAGCGTGAGTCTTCACATTCATTTGATGTAATCTCCAACTATAGCGAAATGAGAGAAATAGTAGATCTAATGGAAGTGTACTTGACGATTGGAGCAAATGTCACCTCATAGTCCACTCCCTCTTTAGAGAATTCTCTTGCCACAAACCTAAACAACTTTGTACTTTTTGGCAGTGCTGCCATATCTTTGCATGTGATCATATAGATCCCACTTGGGAAGTCCTCTGGCTTCCCCTCTGATCTCGAACTATCACTTTACATCATTCTTCACTGATGGATTGATGCCTCTTCCATCCTTGGCATCCTCTCCAAACTGTTGGTTTTTTGCCTCCTCATAAATGGAAGGTTGAGAATCAATGATGTGACTCATCAATGCCATATAACTTCGAGAACCCTCACGAAGTCGTTTTCTCTCCCCGAAAGTACCATTGTGAGTTGCATGCCTCTTTGCATCTTGCAAAGTATCACATAACCTTGTTGGTCTCTTCTTGGTTACTAAAATGATTATGGGTATGCCCTTTTGGCTCTACTAACTCCTCTTGATAGTCCGAAGGATGAACAACTAGACTAGAAGGATCTGTACCTTCATCCAGCACAGAGCATGCTCCTCACTATAAATATCCATATGAGACTCTCTAGAATTCTTGAAGGCTACCTCTTCATCCAAAGTAACATCTCGACTAACCTCGACTTGACGTTGTCTTGGGATGTAGATCCTGTAGGCCTTGAAGTCTCGTTGTATCCACAAAATTATCAGCTGCTCCGAGGGAAGGTTCTAGCTTTATCCTCTTCTCCTTGGGCACATGGATATATACTAGAACCTAAAGATCCTCAAATGGATGACCTTTGGCTTCACTCCTTTGAATTCCTCCTTAGGAGTCTTATCTCCCAGTATCCGGTGGGGACTCCTGTTTGAACATAAAATTTGTTGTCTTTGGATGAAACCGCCCATAAGAACATGGGTAGGTTCTGATCATGAATCATTGCTGACAACCTCCACAATGGGTATTCTTCGCTGCGCAACACCATTATAGCGAGGGTTGTAAGGGCTATCAGCTCGGCGTATTGATCCCTACTTCCTTTGAAATCCATGAAGTCAGCGAGTATACCTCCATTTTCTGACCTTAAAACTTTGATCTTCTTCCCATCCAGAGTTCTCTATAAGGGCCTTCAGACTCCTAGAACTGTTGAAGACTTCATCTTTTGTGTTCGCCAAAGAAGTAGATCCATGTTTTCTTGGAAAAATCATCAATAGATGTCACATAGTACAAGGAAACCGCACCCAAGGATGACACCATCCTTCGGTCGCTACATGAGTGCGCTAGATCTAAGATTCGTTTGTATCTACTATCACTGCTTGGATAGGGTCCCTTGGTATTCTTACCAATTGTACATCACCTGCAAACACCCTCATAGACCACCACTAGAGCTTTGGAATACCTGTAACCATTCTTCTTAATATTGGCAAGGAACGTATATTGCGGTGGAAGCAAAATCGATGCCATAATTCACATAAAGCTGTTATCATGTACCAATTCCGCAGGTTGGGCGTCCTGATGAATTTGTACAATCCTCCTTTCGAACACCAATTACTCCCTCCCGAGCCTATGCTTGGGTATAGGCCATGCAGGGGCACGATGCCCTGATGCAGCTCTACCTCTATCCTCCAAAGCGTAAGATGAGGAGGCGGGTTCTTCTTTAGTCAGGTCCACAAACAATGCATCTCTGTGTAGAGAGATTTCCAGGACTCAAGGTGGCAGTGGATTCCCAGCACTCCTTTATTGCATGCCGGCGGTGGCCTTAAGTTCCACTAGTAATGTTGAGTCCTTTGCTAAATCTTTAAGAGAATTTCGGTAAACACACACCCATGCCTAGAGCTACCTACTATCTACCAATAAAGTATCACTACTATATGTAATGAATTAATGCATAAAAGCGAGAGACAAATAAATGCTACAGAGTTCATCACACTGCAAATCTCAATCCAAGCTTAGATTCCTTTGTCTTCTTTTGTGGTGGATGCTCATCAACATCGGTTGTTGAGGTATGCAGCTCCCTTCCTTTTCTTCTGAGGACATTGAGAACAATAGTGACCAAATGTATGACAATTGAAGCACTTGGTCTTTGAAAGATCCTTCTTCTTATGTTCTTGAACTGGGGTTGATCCTCCACCTGTATTTTTTCTTTCCAAAATTTATTTTCCTTTTCCTTTTCTTGCATAGGTTCACTTCATCCACAGGGTTTTACTGACTATTCTTGGACAATACTCTTTCCTCCTCTTGGACACAATCAGACCATAGCCAATCAAACTTGGGAAACACTTCTCGTCCACAAATTCTTTGAACAAATGATTCCCATGAAGAAGACAATCCATTAAGAGTTACTGTAACAAGTTCTGCATAATCAATGGTGCTTCCAATGGCCTTGAGTTGACCTCTCAACTGGGAGACTTTCATAAAATACATGGCAAGTGAATCCGACTTGGTCATCATGATACAACATAGATGATTTCTCAAAGCTAATTTCATGTTAGTGTTCTTACTCTCGAACAATCCCACCAAGTCAAACATTTTCTTTGGTAGTCTTCAAACTCAACAATGGAATAAAATGATATTTTATGGAATCTATAAATATCCTCTTAGCCTTTGCTTCATAATTCTTGTGCATGGCTTTCTCTTTGGCTTGCTTTTCTGGTTAAGGACATTTTCATTTTATGATGCGAATCATTTCGTAAGATGAAAGAATTATCCACGAATCTTCGAGGGATTTAAGAATTGTAGCACACCATCAACACATCTTCTAATATGAGACCGGGCACCATTTTCATAATAAGAAATCCGAAATCTAAATCAGAATGACCCGAAGAACGTCAACAAGCAAACTGAAACCATAAAATTCCAACTTTGACCAAATGTCAATCGAGAGCACCCGATTGGATGCAGCTAGGAGCAAGAATTGAGTTGATGCATCAACTAGGAAATAAGTCCTAATGTTGTCCAATAAATTCCCAACGACCTTCAAAGAAAGTTTAGATCTAAGACTATGCAACGACAAATTTCAACAAAGATCTGAAACCATATTGAATTTTATTTCAGGATCGATAATTATTCCAT
The DNA here is from genome assembly GCA_010110895.2 of Picea sitchensis. NCBI lineage: Eukaryota > Viridiplantae > Streptophyta > Pinopsida > Pinales > Pinaceae > Picea > Picea sitchensis. Next base: position 13,027 of record SNQJ01S0063034.1, on the reverse strand, counting down.
ATAGTTTCAAACCAAATATTATACAGTATCTGGGAATAGTACACCTTTGAAAATCCCAACCAAAATAAAATTCTGGTGAGAAACAACAAAATCCTAGAAAGATAGCCATACACAGTGTACACAAGATTTTATGTAGAATGAAACTTGGAAGAGCCAACAACATTTCTCAGAAGAGTAATCCAAATTGCATCACCATCAATGAGAAGAAACCCTAGCACAACCGTACCTTGAGGGAAGAACCCTCAAGATGGCGAACCATAAAGATAAAGATTCTCCAAAATAGCCAGACCATTGTGGGTTGGATCACGCTTGTTGCAATTAGGACTTACACTTGATGAGAAGAGCTTGTGATGATGTGAGATAAGAATGATCATTTTCTCATATTTATATAAATTGGAGTCACCTTTAATTTTCTTGTAGGATAACACATTCCTTTTTGTCTTCAATATTTCATTTTAATGCTTTAAGGTTCTTTAATAGTTTAATGGGGGTTTGACTTCTTGCTTGGCATTTTCTTCTTTACTACTAAAATGTGTTCCTTGAGCCTTGTTGGTGTTCTTCTCCCTCACATGCCGTCTAATTTCATATAGAACATGTGTTGAGTATATCCACTGAGAATCCCTTCATCACAAAGGGTCTCTTGAGCATACATCTTCAACATTAGACTAGACTTATAAACAAGTCAAACCTGCCCTATAAAATAGATCACTCCATCTTAGAGTAGGCAATGAAACATCTTGAGTCTTTTTCCCTCCTTGTCAAATCAACATGACTAATAGGAGAAAAGGCATAGACCATTCACTACTAGACAAATCAACATGGCCAAGTGAGTGAATGTATCATTCCTTGGTCAAATCAACATGACCAATGCAGGAGATATTTTATCTTTATAACTAGAGAAACATCAACATTTTGGAGGTGTTCCCTCTGTACCATTTGTTCTCTGCACCATTAAGCTCGTGTGGAGGCTGAGCCCTCGATGGAGAAGAGGGTTACCTTTCTTCCCTCGACACCACTAAGTGGAGGCCAAGGAAGAGTTTAGTGTGTAGGCAAAACATGGTGGAATGAAAAGAAAGATGTATTACCTCATACACGGCCACATTGCCAAGAGTGAGTGAGGTCCATTTGCCACCCACAATGTAGGGGAAGGGCTATGGAAAAGGTTCACAGGCAGCCCTTTTTGGCCTTTGTCCTCCTGCATACAATGAGAGGATAGTAGGGTCCATGCCCTAATGCAAGTTAGTGAATTGGCAGAAAAAGGTGTGGAGACACCCTTCTGTGCTTTGCCCTCCACATCACTAAGAGATTGTGGGGTCCATGCTTTATGTGGAGGTGGAGCAAGCAACAACCAAAAGGTGTGGAGACACCCTTTTACCCTCCGCCCTCTACATCAATAAGAGATGTTGGGGTCCATGCCTAATGTGGAGGCAAAGCATGCAACAAATAAAAGGTGCGGAGACACACTTCCACCCATTACTCTTCGCATCAAAGGAAAAGGCTTTCCATAAGGATATAATGGACCTTTGCACCATTGAACAAAAGTACTCCCTCCGACCTTGAAGCTAGTTAAAACATGACACAAAACATAAGGAAAAGGGGGCTCAAGGCTTGGAGAACTTGTACTTAGAATAAAACCATTCATGACAAGCATGACCTATGGTTTGATGGTTTGATGGGTATTCACCTAGAGATGGTGGCATGAATACAAGGACAACATGTGGCCCCTTGGCGCACATTGGATAATTGCTTCGTACACCATAGATGCATGCATTTGGATAATTGTATCATACACCATAGATGCATGAATTCCTTGATGACTCCCTATGTAACGAAACCTAGGACAAGTCATTTCTCATGTTAGAGAAAAACAAATGGAGGGATGCTAGGTTGAGCTCCACAAGGGCAATGGCAGTGACGACCTCCTGAACTTCTGTAATTGATTCTTGGTGAATGTTTACAGCCTTCAGAATGAGGTGGAATACTTACTAGAAGGGATAGAAACCATGGGTTTGCTGATGTTGGGTTTTCACATCAAGTCAAAAGAGATGATTCCACAGAAGATGTTCAAAATTCACATTTAAAAGAGGCTGGAAACAATGGAAAAAATAAACCAAGGCGGACTAGAGAGTCCATTTTGGCTAAACTTTCAAGACCAATAACACGTTTCCTAGAAGGGGAAGAATGGATGGTTTAGAGAGGGTGTTGAGAACCAAAACTTATCAATGTAAATATAGCATAGAAAAACCTGGGAAAAGTACTCCAAGCGCCCTTGAAAAGGAGATAATTTAGGATAATAAGCATCTTGAGGGCAACCTGTACTTACTTAAATGTTCCAAGTACAAGATGATTCAAAATGAAAATGTCTCAACTTGGTATATATAGGAGACTAGGAGGTTTCTAATGGCCTAAAGAAATGGACATAATGAAAATAACATTGCTAATCTAGAATTACAACTAATGGCTAAAGCCCGACATAAATAAAATAACATTACTAATCCTAGTATACCCCAATTAGAGTGGTAATGAGCCCAATGTAGGGCTTAACATGCCTCCTTGGAGACAAGTGAGCATGTAGCGCTTAGGTAACTCTGGATGCTTATACGTATAAAGACTCCCATCTTCCCAAATTGGAATCCCGGTAGGTAGCTTCCTCCACATTTTAATGAGATACTAAGTGGTCTATTCCTGGGTTGAGTAATTCTTGTGTCAGTGATGGCTTGAGGGCTCAATATGATTTTTCCTTCCCCTGCGTCAAGTGCAATATAGTTTTAGTAGGGGGATCTGGCCGCCTATAACCTTCTTTAAGCATGAAACATGGAAATGGGTGTACTCGTGAAGATGCAGTGACATCAAATTTGTATGCCCTTAGTACCAATGCTCCAGCACCTTATAAGGGCCATAGTACTTTGTTGATAATTTATTATCCTTCTTGTCTTTCTTGAGGGACAGCTGTTTGTATAGTTGTAGTCTTAAAATACCCAATCCCTACTTCTGGAAACTTCTTTCCTCACGATGTTGATCACCTTGCATTTGTTAAATGCGATTACGTACTTAGTAGTGGGGTTGTCTTTTAAGATTTGGAGAAATTCTTATTTGATTCGATGCTTGATCTTCCCTTTGGCAGACCTTAGATTTTCTTTTAAGAAGAAGTGATGGAAGGAGGGTGGTATCCATAAAGTGCCATAAATGGTGTCATTTTTGTTGCGATTCTTGAAGGAAGTGTTATACCACCGATTCGCCAGGGGTGACCATTTGAACCATTGTGTTTGTTATAGGAGACAAGACAAGCGAAGGTAGCCTTCGGACATTTTGATTTCACTATCTCGGTTTGTCCATCAGGTTGGGGATGATGGGGTTGACTATAGACCAATTGGGTACCAAACAGAATGGTCTGTCCAAAGTGTCGGTGGATATGGGATCTGCATCGCTTCAATCTTTGGAACGTGGCTTTTGGTATCTCCATGAATGTGGTGCAAGCTGTACTAGCTTTGAAGGGATGAAAGGAGGTGCACAAAAGTGTCACATGTGGTGATTATCAACAATCACGCCATGATGACACTCTTTCCTTGGAGGACTTTGGTAACCACTTGGTGAAATCCATTGAAACCCTCCTACTTGTTGACTTGTGATTGATAATGGTTGTAAAATACTTGCGGTCTTAATCGTTTCCACCTTATTTTGTTAATAAACCACACATTCTGCCCTGAAGCCTTTGAACGATAGTTTTAAGGCCATCCCAAAAAAGAATCCTTCTTGGATTCTATGGTAGGTTTTCAAAGAATCCCGAGTACACCCTCTTTATGGGGGTGTTTGAATTCCAATGAGTACCTTTTGTTTGAGTTAGGGTTTCTTACATAAATGTCATGATCTGCCATGGTAGTCGTTTCCATGTAAATGTATCATTCACGGCTTTAGAATCCTGCTCCAACCTTGAATGAGAGTCCACACTTTTCGTCATTTTCGAATTTCATCCTTGCTTCTGTATCCAATCGGGTTGGATGATCGAGATAAGCACGAAGGCCTCAACATCTTCATCCTTTCTTGAGAGTGCATACATACAACGATTTTGCTTCCCAGATGATTTCAACAGCCCAATATGTAGTTTACCCATTTTATTTATTTATTTTGAGATGATCTTTGTTCCGAGTAACAGACTAATCTTGATGCAACTATGGAACCCTCAAGATTAGGTAAGGATACTATTCTTCAATGCATGTAGTAGTACCATCATTTCCTTCTCATGATAGGTTTGTGTAAGTCCCTTCCCTTGGTGGTCAACTTTCAAAGAAGCCGGGTGCCTTCCTTCTTGCATTAGGGACAACACCAATTCCATTTCAGGAAGCATCACATTCCACAATAAGTTTTGTAGGAATTATGGTCAAGACCGGAACATACATGCCTCTTTAAGTTGTTCAAAGCTTTAGTTCCCTCTGGAGACCATGAAAATGCACCCTTCTTAATTAGTGACGTTAAAGGTGCTATTCTTCATGGATTTTGAACAAACTTTCGCGGTAGTAACACGTCAAACCAAAGTCTCAGATTTTTTTAATGTTTGGGAGTAGTCATTCCATGCCGTATGAAAATCTTGTGGGTCTACCTTGACACCTTCGCAGGATACAAAGCATAGTAATTCTACCTCCTTCACTTCAAAGAAACGTTTGGATGGTTTAGCATATAATTGTGTCTCCTTTAGTGGTGCCTTTCTTATCGCTTATGTACATGATACTCCCAAGAATTTATATAGATTGGTATATCATCAAGGTATGCCTAAGGAGATTTTGAAGGAAGACTTGGTAGATTCATCAACCCTTAGGATGCTGGAAGAGTGCATTTGCCATAAAGGCCAAAGAGCGCTATTAAAAATTCATGTAAGCGCTACATGAGTTCGGAAATCTGTTTTTGGGATATCTTCTTCCTTCATTCGAATCGGATGATACCACAGGCAGAGATCCAACTTTGTTAAGTATATTGCTCCATGTAGTTCCATCTAACAATTCATCAATCAAGGAATAGAACTTATCTTTAATAGTGATCTTGGTGGAGCTCTCCTCGTGGACTTATCGCCATGGAGTTATCTTTCTTGAATACCGGCATTACCGTGCAGTGGGAACTTTGCTTCTAAGGTCTGTGGTATGATATCTAACATTTCTTCTTCATCATCAATTTCACTCTTTTTAGGCGCCAAAGAATTATCATGGCGATGTTAGGAAGACGCCGGGAATTAGTTGATTTTCATGATCATGATTTCTAGTGTGTGGAAGACCTTTGGGATATCTTCGAATACTTTGGAATGCTATCAATGATCCTTTGGATGTAGGAATAGATGTATAGATGTTTGAACATCCAAGTGAGCATAGATTGTGCAATGAAAATGCCTTGATGCCTTACTGTAATCAGTTTTGTCATGCCGTTAGAATATCCGCGCCAGAGGAACCAAGTACCTCTCATCAATTTCTTTTCCTTCAATAAAAGGAGTTCGCTTAGAAAGAGTTGTTGAAAATTAAAATCCTTTGTTTCTAATGATTGTAACCATTGGATTCTAATTTTGGCAATGCACCACCCATGGGTATATAATCATTGGACTATTCATTGCTTATTTATAGTAAAGTTGATCTTATTGCATTTCTGAGCAATTGATAGTTCCTCCATCGCAATCATTACTTGAAAATCTGGCGTTGGATATACAAAGCAGTAGAGATCTTTGGCTAATTTATGGTGAGATGAAATTATGAGTATTGCCCGAATCAATTAGGACTATACCTTTTTCTTTTTTATGTATACTTCAATCTTGAGGGATTGAGGAGAGCTAATTCCAGTAATGTTACGATATAGTAGAGTCAACTCTTGACAAAGTGGTTTCTCACGTTTTCATCTTAGAGATGGTTCTTGTTCTTGTTCTTTACTTCCTCTTTACAATCTATGTAGAATGATTTCATCTCCTTATGTCCCACTTCACGTATTTGTTGTCACAGTTAAAGCATAAAACCTTTACTTTTCTTTCCGCCTTCAATTGTTGAGGTGTCAATCTTGTAGGTTGAGATTAACTTTAGAGGAAGGAGCATTTTTCTCTCTAAGGTAGGATGCGGTCCTTCTAAGTAGCCATAGCCTTACTTTTACTTTCAACATTTCTTGCCACCTTAAATTACATTCTCTGTAGTTTGGGTTTCCCAAAGGCAAACCTCATTTTAGATGTTATCCTTTAAAGTTCCTGAATACATCAATCAAAGGTACTCTTCTGGAATATCGTTTACCTTTATGTTCAATCTTTTGGAAGTTCTCAATGTGCTTTCGATGCTTTGAACCCTTTTGCTTAGGATTTATCAATTGGCTAAAGAAGGTGGTACTCCTTGTATCCTCATGAGTGTGATATCATTTCTCCCCAAGTAGACATTGTTCAAGTTATGAGTGATTTGTGAGAAAAAATACATCGATACCAAACAAATTGATTGAGTTCTAAATATAAATAAGCATTCATTTACCTTTTGTGTATGTGGCACATTATGGAATCAAAGAATTGCTCCATCTAAAAAATCCATGTGATTGGATCCTTTCCATCAAGAGCTTCCTCATGTCAATCACAAGACATGGTTGGTCTTCAAACCAAATTTAGGAGTTTCTCCGCATTTTTGATTCCACCCTTCTTATTATCCTCATCGTTAATTTCATGGGATGCATTTTTCACTTCCAATTAATGTCTTCCTACGATACGAAATTTTCCAATGCTTCCGCGATCTCCCCTTTTTAAACCATCCATCTTAGTATCCAACAGCTTCTAATGAATCCATCAACTTAGCTTCCATTGGAATCCATCTTGGTATGGCTTGGCTCCCATTGGAATCCATCTTATTTTGTAGTTCATTTATTATCCCTCGCGTTTCTTACACCTTCATCAAGAGTCCAAGTAGGATTTTTACGGGAGACTTGTTGGTGTAGAAGTTCCCCTTTTGGGTATGGCATGTTGGCCAAGTATCACTTGTACGAACCTTGATTTTGAGGTGGTTACCTTTGAACGCTTAATGTATTATACATTGTATCTCCCAATTTTTGTATACGGGGTATGAACTTTTCTCTTATGTATTTCTATGATATTTTTTATTACCACCCGAGTCTAATCAAAATTGGGATATGTGCCAAGTGGAAGTTGTGGTAATTTCCCCACAACTTGCCTATTTTTGGCGTTTCCAGGAGATCTCACTTGTATGAGTATTGCACAAAATAATTGATATAAATTCTGAGCTACTTTTAAGAATGCACTACAGTGTCCAGATCCAGTAGGCAGGTCCACACAATTTGGATGTCAAGGAGAATTTATGATTGTTTTGCTTGGAACACCTTCTTGAGACTAGTCCAATGGGGCTGTCCGGATACCTATCTTACACAAGGTGTATCTGAATTTAAGATGATGACCAGTCTGAATTTTTGCAAAGATACAATGCACTAATTTACGTAAAATGGACTCGAGGAGTCCGAGTCTGAAGCGTTACATAAATTGTTTTATAACCGCTTCAATAAGCTCAATTTAGGATGTTTCTAGAACCCTATCTTGTACAAGGTGTATCTCCGAGAAATTATAAGGCCTCGGGAGTTGAATTTTGAACCCAAAGTACATTACTTATGATCCGTCTTCTAAATATCCTCAAGCCATTCCTTCTAAAACGTCGTAGAAAAAGTTATGGCGAAATGCCGGTGTCTCGGTTAGTAGAACCCACAAGACCTTGAGCATGGGCCATATGTTAGAACCAAACATCAATATAGCATAGAAAAACCTTGGGAAAAGTACTCAGCCTTGAAAAAGAGATAATTTTTAGATAATAAGCCTCTTGGGGGAAACCTCCTTTTGCCCCTTAAAATGTCAAATTACAAGATGATTCAAAATGAAAATGTCTCCTTGGTATATATAGGAGACTAGGAGGTTCAATGGCCTAGTAGGCATAAATAAAATAACATTACTAATCTAAATTGCAACTAATGGCCTAAAGCCGTATAAAATAAAATAACATTACTAATCTAATACTAATCTAAGTGGTAATAGGCCAATGTGGGAACAACAAGGGATAATCACGGTGCAAAGAAGGATGTAGGTGAGGTCTGCTGGAAGATGCCCTAGAGAGAGTTAATCCGATAGTCTTCCAAGTCAGAGTTCATAGCAAGAGAGCATTTGCTAGTCAGTTGCAGATGAAAGAAAAGTGGTATTCAAGCACCTATGCTACAAAGTGATTGCTCTTTGAAGAGCTTTTTCCACAAGTTGGACCAAAAATCCTCCAAGAAAAGAATATAAGGCATTCATTATTTGGCTTGGTTCAAAAGTCTTGAGAGGACAAATGTTTTATAAATGTACAAGTCCAAGTCTCCAGCTGAGTTGTGGAATAAGGGTGCAAAGTCTTGAACAATGAAACAGAGGAAGTATTTATAGCATCTTGGAGTCCATTGCATAGAAGCAAAGCTTACCAAGATCCCTTTGAACCCTGTATTGAGCATTAAGAGCATTACATAAGAAGTATTCTCTCTTATAGCGCTTGAGTCATCGACACAAGAGAAAAATCTCTAATGGAGCCCTTTGTAATCTGCAATTACTGAGAATTCATAGAAGTTGAGCAAGCCTCCTATTTTGTTGTTGGAGTTTTTGTGTAGGGTTCCCCAAGGTAAATTGTTTGTGTTCTATTATGTGTGATTGATGAATTTCTTCGATTGAGTTCTTTGATTAAAATACACAATGGCACTAAGCGAATAGGGCACAACTTGCAGGAAGTATTGCATCAATATCTATTGATATAAGACAACATAAGTGAACACAGTAATGATGGAACGAAACAGAGTCTCAATGCAAGCCAGAGAAAACCTATTGAAAGTAATAAGCTCTATTGTGACGAACTGTACATCGGGTACCTAATATAGTTTATGACCAATGATCTTTTTATTATTGGCTATAAATTGTATCTTGATCCTTCTAATTTGATAAAGAATGTATTGTTTTTATAATTTTATATGAAGTGATACTAAAATATCTAGGCTCATGATCATTAAAGTTCCATAGAAATCTATCCTATTCATCCCTCACATGTATTGGTAATTAAATAATTTACAACGAATTTCAATGTTACAAGGCCAGGAGATAATTAAATAATTTGCAGCAGAATTTTAGTTTTACAAGGCCAGGAGAGCCAATAAAAACATCGAGGGAATAATTAACCAAGAAGGATGAAGATGGAAAGTATTGAACAATGAATTTCAATTAAGGGGATTTAGCTAATAAGATAGAGACTAAGGATATGATGGTACAATGTCCCCAAGTATAATGCACTGTTAGAGCCTCCATTCTTTTGGGAGATGTTGAAATGGGTCCATTTGGAAGAGTGTGGGGTTATTGTGTTGGCAGCTCGGGCTAGCCATTTACCAATGACCAAGTCTATCATTTGATGTATCGCGCAAGTCTAAAGCTGGATAACATGCTTCTTTGATTAACTTGATTGTTCAAAGTAATTATGCATACCATTCAAACGTCCAATAAACCTTGGGAGATTGAACCAATGCGTGCTCCCTTACACAGTGGTATATCTTATGATACACATGTCTGATCCCTTCATTTAGAAATGCTTGTTAGGTACGGTGAATGAGAAAAATATATTTTACATTGTAGTCGTCTAGTTGTAGTGAAGCGAGGCAAATATATTTGACAATTCAAGTTGGAGATGATGCAAGTTTTTTTGTAGTCGTCTAGTTGTAGTGAAGCGAGGCAAATATATTTGACAATTCAAGTTGGAGATGATGCAAGTTTTTCTTGGAAAAATGTTGATTTTCCAATGAAAAGCATGAGCATATTATGAAAGTATTGAATATAGGAGATGGTGTTGAAGATCTTGTAGATTGAGTTAATGAATATAACTTATCTTTTTCTACATTTTTTTTTAATTATACCAAGTTCAAAGTTGGTTGGTTGGGGCCTCTTGGTGTGTTTCAGTGTCTCATTTCCCATTTATATGCAAAATATTATCATGAATGCTTGTATTCATTTTTTAAGGGCATGCTATTTGTTGCATATAAGTATTCAATAAATAATTGCAATGTGTTTATTGTTTATGTTATTAAGGATGAGAGTTATATGATTCCCTTCAAGCATGCAAATTTAAAATGGAAGTTTTGGTATGTGGAAACTGGTTCAATTTATGTTGTGACGTATTTGTTTATATTAAATGTCAATTTGTAATATTGTTAATAGTATGAAAATGGTTATATGGTTATGCGTGATCATGTGTTTTGGTAAGTTAACCTATAGGTTAATAGGTTAATCAATAGCCAAATAACTATAACACCAAGGTAACATTGATGTCGTGGACATCGAAAGAGTAATTGATCTAGGTGGATATAGGTGGCCACCCACCTCTTCCATTGACTCAACACGATTCTCCATCTCGACAATTTTGTTATGATTTTGTAAGTCCTAAACTTTTGAGGTCGTTTCAAGGCCTTAAACAATGTTTTATGTGAAGGGTCAAGGCCCTAGGTTTCCCTTTGGCAAACCCAAGCGACGCTGCAATATTGTAGTCCTCAATTAGAAATTTCCAACGAGCTACTATGCATGCCCAATGAAGATTGTATGCGAAAGTTGCACTCTTGGAAAGTTGATGTAGAAACTAATGCCCAAAAATACCTTTTGGCATTTCAAAAATGCCTTTTGTCGCTTTGCCTCCTAGGGTTAGGGTTTTGGATCTTTAGGGTTGTTTCTTTATGTTAAAAGGCCATCATTTCGGCCTATTGTATTATCTTTTTCGAATGAGCATCGTCGCCATCTCTCTCTTTAGAGATAAGCTACCACCATTCTAGCCAGTTTGTGTTCTACAATATTCTGCTATTTTATTCATTAATAGAAGTTGGGTTTTCACTGTATTATTGTGTTCTATGCTATATTCCTATGTGTGTTTCATTTCGTTCCCTATCCAATCTGGATCAATTGTATGAAAGCAATCTGCTCCTTGTTCTTCTTCTTAGTCCATGTCTCCAACAAGGTCAGGGTATAGATAGTTGGGTCTCGAGCTAGTTTCACTAGGAGATGACCACTCTCGTCAGAACAAGCAACCTCCCATGGTGGGGGAAAAGCTAAATGGAGTAGGAGATCCTATCAAGATGTTGTTCGAGGAAGACCTTACGCGACATAGGAACGAGATGATAGACAACTTTTCCTAGATCCTTCAACGATTGTCGACGATGGGTGAGGCACCTTCATCAAGCAACCATTTCGGAGGTGCGACACTCTTCAAGGTACAAGTTAACTTTGATATCCCTTTATTTGAAGGCCAGATAGATGCAAATGCTTTGGAGAAATGGTTAAATCTGTTAGAGGGTTATTACTTTGTTCAATTTTTTGTCAACACTGAAAAGATCACCTTCACGCTACTTAAAGCCCTTCCCCATGTCAAAGATTAGTGGGAAAGTTGTTGGGAGAGACATAACGAAGATGAATCTATAACATTCAGGACATGACCCACTTGGATAGTCTTTGTCGATATCCTCAAGAAGGAATTCTAACCTATTGGAAGCTATGATGACTAGTACACGAGATGGACTACTCCGTGTTAGGAGAGAGACCAGACGATGTTGGAGTACACCAACATCTTCCATACCTTGCACTCAATGTTGGGTATCAAAGACTCCGAGTGACACTTGGTTTTGAAGTACTACAAAGGCCTACACAGATACATCCAAGCATATATGGATTTCTTGGACATCTTCTCATCGAGAGTTGCTTATCAATATGTTGTCAAAATCGAGCAAGAATTTAAGCAACAGAATTTGCGGGAGTTTGGGTCTGCAAATTTTCCACAACATAAGTATGGTAAAGGCGGCCCTAACTCACAGAACAAGGGACATAGTAGGGAGAGACAACCTTGATACAACCAGTCCAAGCCGCAGGCAAAGAAAGTCAATGAGAAGTTGAAGAATGACACTAGAAAGTGGTGCGAGTTTCATAAAATTCCCTGGCATAACACTGATGAATGCCTCTCGAAACAATCATTATTGGTCGATCTTAAAGAAAAAGAGTCAGATCCTGACTCAGACTCTGATTCATAACTGGATAAGGGAAAACAGATCATCAATGTAGAACCCAATGCTACCATCGCAACTTCAAAGATCCAACCAGACGAGTCAGAGGAGCTTAAGGAGGGGGAGTGCTTCTTCCATTCACAAATGTGGGTGAAGGGGACCCCATTGCATTTCATTGTTGATAGTGGGATCCATAAGAACATGATCTCAATCGAGGTCATCAAGAGATTGAAGCTGCTAACAATGCCACACCCCCAACTATACACCATTGGTTGGTTGAGCCAAGAATGAGATCTTTGCGTCAACCAATAGTGCCGTCTATTCTATGGTATAAATCCCTTCAAAGATGATGTACTGTGTGATGTTTTCCCACTTGAAGTTTGTGATGTTTTTTTAGGACAACCCTATATGTAGAAACACCATGCTGTTTTTGAGTTTGCCTTGTATTGTCATTGCTACTTTGGGAGGTTATCCCTATAGGGTACCAGGGGTAGTTTTGACTACTGCAATTTCATTGATCTTGGCAAAACAATGTCAAAAGGTAATCATTCAAACTGCAAAGTTTGTCCTCTTCATGGTTTGGTTAGAAGGTGAACAAGAGGTCACTGCGACCACCAGAACTTCAACATAGGATCTTTTTACATAACAGATGTAGATGGACAAGGTTGTAGGGGAATATAGAGACATCTTCGCCTCACCTATTTGCACTCTAAGGTCAAACATCCAATTGACTTGATACCTGGTGCTCCCTTACCCATGGTCCAATATACAGATGCTCCCTTCTGGAGAATGAGGAAATAAAGCGTCAAATTCATGAGCTCATTCGAAAGGGCTATGTTCGACCGAACTCCTCGCATTGTGGGAACCCAATTGTGTTGGTGCAGAAGAAGGATGGCACATGGCGACTTTGTGTTGATTATAGAGCCCTGAACAAAATCACTATAAAAAACCGATACCCAATCCCCTGGATTGACGATCTTCTTAATCA
>SNQJ01S0063033.1:42355-68809 GCA_010110895.2 Picea sitchensis | reverse complement strand
AGTCTCACATGCCTAGTTTTGGATTAGTCAACAACCCTAACTTGAAGTAATCATAACTTTGTACCCGTAATGAATAAATATATGAAACTGATACATAATGTTCTTCAGTGTGTTTTATGAAATTTCTCCAGGTTTCACTACTTGTAACCTCTCAGAAAAGGAGTTATAGTAAAAATGGCATACCTTGTTGAATTATGGCTTATTCTAGAGAGCGACCTTGTAGAGCGTGCCCCACATAGAATATTTGTTGAATCAATCTGAAAATGTTATAAATCATACTACAGACTGTACTCTAACCAACACATTTGGTATTATTGAATTTTGATATGTTATGAAGAAGTTATTACGTTTTTACCCGAAACACTTGTTTTTGACTAGTTTCGGTACTAGCCACAAACCCTATTTTCCATGGAGTGTAACTCCCAAAATAGAATGACCCACAAGCTGATTTTTTTACCACGGATACTTGGCTATGTTTCCTCAATGGAATAGAAATTTCACAATCTGAAACATTCTAGAAAAAAAGTTATTTTTAAAATGGTGAGATGACCTGTAAATAACATACCTTAGAAAGCATCATCAGAAGAATTTATCCTTCCTTGAATTCCGGCCTTTTTTTCTTCACCTTCCCTTAGAAATTTGTCTTAGATATCCTTTGGTTACCTCAGACACCTATATGTATTCAATATTCTCAAGTGTGTCTTAAATGAGAGAGCCTTGCCTCTTATTTATACTCTCCAAGTAGCTTCCTTAAAAACATCTTCTAGCTCACTTTGCCCACTTTACTTATTTTAGGGTTAACCCACTTCTAATTTCTCCATTGAATTTATTATTTAAATAATTTATTTTGTATTCATTTTGAATTATAGTACACGCATCACTTCACTTTATTATTTAACTTCTAAAAACTCTTAAACCACTTTGACTACTTTGACCTTTTCGGGCTTCTAGATGACATATGAGGGTCCTCCAACTTCGTAAGGCCATAACTCTCAAACCATGAGGAGTTATGTGACATTCCACATACCACCAGAAATGGAATGACATGTAATAGACATCTAGAATAGTACTACCTTCAAATATATCAAAAATCATATCGTTATCCATCCAACAAACTTGAGTCCATTACCCAAACCCGGGTTCTCCAACTTCACGTGGTCATAACTCTCTAACCGTGAGGATTTATGTGACGTTCCACATACCACCGTAAATAGCATGGCAAACACTATCCATTTAGGATAGTTTCCTTGAAAAATTCACTATCATTCATCTCATTATTCCACAATTATGCATGGGTTCTCTTACCCCACAAAGCGTCTTCCCATGAGGGCTTTCACCATAAGGGGACCACTTTGGTCTTCATCCATATTTACTTCTTATCAACCATGAAAAGACAATTATGAGTCATCTTTACATTAAAAAATATTGGGTCCATTACCCAAACCTTTGTTCTACGGGGCTTTCTTCAAGGGTTGACATCAATGACAACCAACCTTAATCAACAATAATTGATATGCCATGATGAAACATTTTTCAGAAAAATATTGGACTACTTTTTTGTGACTGAATTCTAGAGTAGGGGGAGTGAACATGACCATGCACTATTGTGGATAGAGGGTGCACCAGTCTATGGAGCTAACAACAACTCACATATCGAAAAGTTTGTGGACAAATACATAACATGCAACACAGATCATTTGGATCCAGAACTTGCCAAAGTTCATAGACATTATCATACAAAAAGTTGTAAAAAATGAAAAAACTCGCATTGCAAATACAACTTCCCCGTGCCGCCAATGAGAACAACAAGAATCATAGAGCCACTTAGTTTAGAGGACAATGTTGTCATTGAGAAATCTAGATCTTTGTTTGCATTTCTAGAACAATGAGACTTTGATGGGTTAATGCGCTTCGATGACTTCTTGACAGAGATAAAACTAACAGAAGATGAGTACATCCAAGCCATACAATGTATGCTTAAACAACCAACAATTTTCCTTAAACGTAAACTTTCCCATATCTGGAACAACGGTTTCTCTAAGGAAATGCCAGTTATGTTGAATGAAAATATAGATGCGTAGTATGTCCTCAATGCATATGCTGCAGCATCGTACTATACCTCATATATGACAAAGGTTGACAAATCCATGACAAGTGCATTCATAAGAATACAAAAAGAACATGAAACAAGTCATATTGATGCTATACAAATGATATGCATGCTTGGTAATGCATTACTTAATATTCAACAAATGTTTACTGAACAAGCAATCCACATTTCACTTTCCCTGCCCCTCAATTGTAGTTCAAGAAAATGTTTCATAAACACATCTTCACTTGAGAAATGCACATTTGTGCTTAAACCACCGTCTTTGCTAGAACAAGAGCCTGACAATTCAGAGGACGTACTTTGTTTCTCTATTATTGATTATTACCTCCAGCGTCCATCTCCTATTAAGCATATCTACTTAGTAGAATTTGTATCGCATTACAAAAAAAATGGTGCACCCATATCAAAAAGAAAAAAAAAGTCTGTGATAGGGTTTGTCAAATACAACAAACATACTGACTGTGAAAACTATTGTAGAGAAAAACTACTTTTATATGTTTCATTAGATGAACATGAAAACATATTAAAACATAACTTCCCTACATGGGAAGATGTGTATGTTGCCTCTGAGACTATAGTACAGACAAATGAATCTAGATTTACTTACAATGTTAATGCAACATGGGGTGATATAGAAAGTGCAGTTAATGAACTAGAAAATCTTGAAAATCTTGATGAGACATTCACAAACCGAAAAACAATGAGAACTCCCTACGAGTCCTATGACTTACAAGCAGATTTGCCTCATCCTAGAGCACACAACATTAAAAAACGTATCAATATTGGTTTTCAAGTCACAAAACATGATTTCCTTATTGAAAATAAAGAATACCACAGAATCAGACGTCGGTTTAATCAAGAACAACAAATAATTCTAAAGGACATTGTGCTTAAAAAATGCTTGAACATGCACACTCCTGTGCACTTGTTCCTTACAGGCAGAGCAGGAACAGGGAATACATTCACAACAAAAGAACTATTCCAAATGCTTATACGAATCTATGATGAAAAAAATTCCTCTGATCCTATGAAATCAAAGGGCCTAATAGTTGCATACACAGGAAAAGTTGCATATAATGCAGGTGGAACAACAGTCCACTCTGCATTTTTTATGCCTTTTAACAAGTCGCAGTTTCTTCCACTCAGCAAGGAAATGTTAGATACCTTGTTTAAGCTTTATGATGAACTACAACTTGTCTTCATAGATGAGGCATCTTTTATTGGAAGTCGCTTCTTGTATTCCATTGAAAACCATCTAAGAAACATAAAACATGTGCACACGAAATACTTTGGAAACATTGACATGATATTTTGTGGGGATCTTTACCAGGCGCAGCCCATCCAAGATTCTTTGATATTTGAACAACCTACGGTCAACATGAAAATAGTGATGCATGACTTCTGAAAATACAATATTAAATGATTTGAATTGCATACTACAATGCGCCAAATAGATGAAACATTTATTGGAATTTTGAATAGAATTCAGACAAATAACCAAACACATGATGACTTAACATATATCAATTCGAGGTGCATGCAACCTGCACCAACATACCCAACTTTCCCTTACCTATTCTACATGAATAGGGATGTTGCAAGGAATAACAGGTTCATGCTATCACTCATGCCTGGTGATGATATCATCATCAATTCAATTGACCTCAAAGAAGACAATCATGGAAATGTGCCACGTCATGAACATACAACCAATTTACCTTTGTAACTTGTCCTGAAAGTAGACATGTTGGTTGAAATATATGCCTGCAACTATGATTCATAGGATGTCTTGGTCAATGGTGCAGATGGAATACTCAAAGGCTATACCAAAACGGAAAAACTTGATGTCCTATGGATTAAGTTCCATGAACCGCATATAGGCCACCGACAAGAAAACAAGTTGGCTTATCTATATAATTCAAACACTGCAAGCGATTGGACACCTATATTGCGAATATCAAAACCAGTGTCGACATCAACAAGGACAGGTCGACTGAAAATTCGAAAACAATTTCCAATTAGACTTGCATGTGCACGTGCAGTCCACATATCGCAAGGACTAACACTTGATAGTGTTGCATTTGAACTTGCTGGAATTCAAATACATGGACTTGTATACACAACACTGTCCCGTGTCCAAAGCGTATACTCCTTGTATTTACTAAGTCCTCTTACAAGATATAACTTCAAATTCAAACACAAAGTTGATATTGAGATGCAATGCCTCAGGACTACCGCAAAGTGGCATCTGGATTATGATTACCAATCCATACAAACAAACTCATCTGTATCAATTCTCTCACTTAACACACACAACTTACATACACATATGGATGATATACTCAATGACTATGACACAATGCAATCCGATATTATGTTCTTACAGGAAACATACATGGCATTATGCATGCAAAACAAACAATTTCCCAATCACAATTACATATCAAGTTACATTACACATGGGGTGATGATATTGGTAAAAAAACATGTAACAATTTTGGAGCATATACATTTCGAAGAAAACAATGTTGAGATGGTGCTTGCAAAAGTATTCTTCAATGGATTAGAAATTATATTGAATCTCTATGCTACTCCCCATGCAACATTCTCTAACATACTAAATGTTCTTTCCAATGCATTGGACCATTTGCATCTGAACGAAACCATTGTCATTGTAGGAGACTTCAATATTGACATGTTACAAAATAATGCCAGAACAAAAGAATTAGAAAACTACATGTGCAAATACAGTTTCTGCTTTCTTTTGAACAACACAAGCCATGTACAAAATGCACTTAGTGACCATGTATGGTCGAATGTGCCCATTTCTCAGTACAACATCTTTATCTTAGACACATACTGGTCTGATCATGATACAATTGGTATTGCACTTGAATTATGACAGACACATTAAACATATTGCAAAATCATATTTCTATGTTTCAAAGCATATATGTTTAGCTTGTTGTAGAAAACCAAGTTATCCAACTTCTTAGTTTTTCTTGGTTTGTACACATACTGGTCTGATCACAATACAATTTGTATTGCACTTGAATTATGAAATATACATGAAACATATTTCAAAATCATATTTCTATGTTTCAAATCATATCTGTCTATCTTGTTGCAGAAAACCACGCTATCCAACTGATTAGTTTTACCTACTTTGTAATTGATTTTGGGCACAAACATTTTTTACACAATTTTTTATATATACACAATCATGGATGTGTAGAATTCCTATAGAAACCTCGATAGATCTAGAATTCTAGTTAAATTGAACACATACAATTTGTTGATATTCAAGAGATGAGAGAAATTTTTTGCTC
This sequence comes from Picea sitchensis, assembly GCA_010110895.2. Lineage (NCBI taxonomy): Eukaryota > Viridiplantae > Streptophyta > Pinopsida > Pinales > Pinaceae > Picea > Picea sitchensis. The sequence continues at coordinate 63,370 of SNQJ01S0063033.1, read as the reverse complement.
CATAAATCAGAGAATTATATTAATAAAAAATGAATATACATGAGTAACCAACCTCAAAAATAAGAGAGTAGGTGAATATATAGAATTTCCAACATAGAAATTCTAGTAAAAAAAGCTAGAAAAAGATAAAATATGTGTCATAGGCTAAGGGAGACCACATAGTTCGACCTAGACCAATAAAGACACATGTCACACACTCATTAATTCCCACAAGAGTCAAGTGGTGCACATTATCTCACTTAAGCTCACTTAATCTCACTTAACTGACAAGAGAAGTAGTTCCAACTCACTTAACTGACAAGAAATAATAGTTACTAATAACAGTAAAGGCAAAAATCATTAATTAAGGAATAAATCTCTCACTCAAAGAGGAGGTGTGCATTCCCCAATAATGGATGAGTTTTTGCATGGGGGAGTTGGAATAAATCAAGAATAAATAAAGAAAATCAAGAACTGAGAGTTGAGTCTTGATCTAAAAATAGCAGTTTTCCCTAAAATCTAGGGATGAGGCGCCCTTCTTCTCTATGTGGCCAAATTAGGTGAAATAAAGTGTGATGGAAAGTATTAACCAAGATCTAGGAGTCTAAGCTAGGTATAAACTAATGTAAGTTAGGGTTATGCTCCAACACCCCCCCTTAAGCCTAACTGTAATGACAAAAAATTTGAGTCATGACAACTTGGCCATTTTAGGTTCTCATTACATAAAAGAACTACTCATGAAAAGAGGAAAGAGGGAAAACCTCATGGGAAACCCCCTCGCAAAAAAAAGAGGAAAAAAATGTTGAGTAGCCAAAAGTGACCTACTTAGCTATCTCCACCACTCCAAGCATAGGTCTTAGTTCTGAAAATTTCTTTTCAGTGAAGGACTTGGTGAAGATGTTTGCAACCTACTGCTTTGTGGGGTAGTACTGCAGTGAAATGACTTTATCACAGATCAGCTCGCGGATGTAATGCATGTGAATCTCGATGGGATTGGTCCTCTGCCTCTAAATTGGATCAATTGATATCTGAATGTACCCCTGATTGTCACAAAATATGACAGTCGGAGGTGGATACTGAATACCGAACTCGGAGAGAAGCCCTTGCAACCAAATAGACTATGTAGTTGCATTCACTGCACCTTTATACTATGCCTCTGTTGTAGATAAAGAAATCGTGGATTGCTTCTTGCTATACCAACATAATGGTCCTAGACCAAAACTGAAAACATAACTAGAGGTGGACTTGCGGTATGTACCATCGATCAGAATCTGTGTACCCAATCAATGAAAGTGGGCAATCTGCAGCATAAAACATACCAAAACTGGGAGTACCTTTCACATATCTACGGATTCTCTTTGCAGCTTTCCAGTGAAGCTCATGAGGCTCCTGCATATATCTGGAACAAACTCCTACTACAAAAGAGATATCAGATCAGGTGTGAGTAAGATACAACAAACTCCCAACCAACTGTCGATACAGTGTACTGTCCACCAAAGGTGTAGTACCCGCATCCTCAAATCTGACCTCGGAAAGAAAGGGAGATGTTGTTGGCTTGCATTCTGTCATATGAAAGCGGACAAGTAGATCTGATGCATACTTAGACTGTGCCATCTTGATCCCTGAAGTAGACTGAGAAACTTCAAGACCAAGAAAGTAGTGCAACAGTCTCAAATCTGTCATGGAAAATCGATCGTGCAATGCTGCTTTTGTCGAATCAATAGTTGAAGTAAGGTTCCCTGTCATCAATAAGTCATCTACATAAATCACGATCAGCAAAAGGGAATCATCATGTTGCAACAAATAAACATTCGGATCAGATTTGCAATGAACAAATCCAACGGAAAACAGGAAAGAATCCATCTTTTCATACCAAGCTTTGGGAGCCTATTTTAGGCTATACAAAGATTTCTTTAATATGAAAACGAGGGAAGAGTTCCGAATGTATCCCTGTGGCTGATCCATATAGATATCCTCCTTGAGATATCCATGAATAAATGCACTCTTCAGATCCATGTGATGAACTTCCCATCTGCGAGAAGCGGCAATGGCCAAAACTAGTCGAATGGAGTCCATTTTTGCAACAGGTGCAAATGTCTCTATGTAGTCTATGTCATGTACCTGTGAGTATCCTTTTGTGACAAGTTGAGATTTTTACTTTCTAATCTCACCATATGAAGCAATATTTTTTCTATATATCCATCGGCATCGAACAAGCTTTCTTCCTTTCGAAAGTGGAACCAAGTCCCATGTGTTGTTGTCCATAAGGGCAGAATACTCTTCATCCATGGCAGCCTCCCAAAGTGGGTTTCCAGTAGCCTCAGAGTGTGACTGTGGATCTAAACCAAGTGTCATATAACAATGTATGGGAAGAAAAGGTTCCATGGTAGCCAAGGCTTGAGGAGACACAAAAACCTATGATCTAGTCCTTCTTGTATTCGTAGGATCACTGACTAGTTCACCCACATCTTGCAGGTTTTTATCTACCCAAGTTGGAAACTGAGTTGGAGAAGCCATGAACTTCTCCTCATCCTCTATATCAGACTCAAAAGGTTTCTCTGATGGCTGCTCTGAAGTGCTTGAAGAAGTTTCTAACTCCTCCTCATCAATGACAACAAGCGGTTCCTCAGCAGGGTCTTCTGAAAAATCATGCAGTGATTCTTCTTCAAACTTCACACTTCGAGATAGAATGAACTTTTCAGTGTGAGAGTCTAGAAATATATATCCTTTGACACCTTTAGGATGGGAGAGTCCAGAAATATATATCCTTTCACACCTTTAGGATATCCAATAAATATGCATTCAACACTTTGAGGCTCCAACCTTCCTCCTTATCTCTGCCTAATGTGAGCCCATGCTCGCGGAACTCAAAAATGCTTAAAGTGCTATTATTCTGTCGTGAACCAAAAATGCGAAAGTGCGACACTTTCGGTTTCTTACCGGTCCAACATTCAAAAGGAGTGGTGCCTTTGAGTGATTTATGAGGAAATCAGTTTTGAATGTATGATGCACAATTAATAGCTTCAGCCCATAGCTCGGGAGCTAATGATTTCGACTGTAGCATACAATTGGCCATCTCTTTTAAGGACCGGTTTTTCCTCTCTGCAACATCGTTATGTTGTGGTGTATATGGCACTGTGTGTTGTAGTTGTATACCTACATCAATACAAAGTTGTTTCACATCTTTGTTGACATACTCCCCCCCATTATCAGTACAGAGTATCTTAATATTACACCCAGACTCATTCTCAACAAGTGCTTTAAATTCTATAAGGGATTCAAATACTTCCGATTTTAATTTCAGAAAAAGTACCCAAGTAAAGCGAGAGAAAACATCTATGAAGGTGAGTACATATCGAGCCTTACTGATTGAAGGCCGTAGGAATGGGCCCGTGATGTCACTGTGAATCAAACCAATAGGTGAAAAATCTCTCTGTGTCTTCCCTTTGTCAAACTTTAGCTCTAGATGCTTGCCAAGAATGCATCCTTGACATACACCGCTTGTGAATTTAATAGTTGGAAATCCTTCTATCATGTTTTCCTTGTTGAGTTGATGGAAGTAATTATAGTTTAGATTGCCAAATATTTCATGCCATAACCTACTGATATTATTAGATTGTGACAGAAATAAAGTGGTAATATATTTAGGAACAAAGTGGGAGAAGAAATACAAACAAGAACCGTGATCTACAATCCCATGTGCAAGCTGTGAGCCTATGGAAATGTCGGTAATCACTGTGGAGTCTGGAGTGAACTCCACCTTCCTTCCAGAGCTGGAATGAGTGATCTGATATATCGAGAGAATATTTGTGGATAGTGAGGGAACATGAAGCACATTTGTGAAGCAACCCCCTTCAAGATCAACAATTCCTTCTCTTCACACCTTTGGGGGTGTGGCATCTCCCAAGTAAATTGGGGATCTGGTGCTTTCTTCGATGGAGGAAAATTCATCTTTTGATGTAGCCATATGGTTCGATGCACCTGACTCAAGGATCCAATCTGATGGAGTGGATGTTACAGCCATTAAAGCATGACCATCTCGTGCTCTCCCTCCCATTCTGTTATCATCTTTCTTCTTTGCATTTTCGGGCACCGTGAGATTGTGCTACTGCAATTGCTTAGCCATCTCATCGATAGTCTTCCTCATGCAATTTTATTCGGGATGAAAACCTTTGGGCCAATAGCTGCAAAGTGTTCTTTCCTTATTCTTCTTCTTACCCTTAGGCTTAGAAGAGTTCTCTGAAGATTGTGCAGATCTCTCCTTCTTCGATTTAGGAAATTTACCCTTTCCTTTTTGCTTGTCTTTTCCACTGCTCTTTGGAGCATCAGTAGTCGCAAGTGCTTGGTTCTTGGAATGCTTGATGGAACCCATTTGGAATAACTTAGATTTCTCTTGAGTCAATGTTACAATGAAATCATTCAATGGAGGCATTTTCCATGTTTCCTGAGTCAATTTAGATGCTTGAAAAGACGATACAAATATGAAATATTCAAGGCCTAATTTCGAGAGAATTGAAAGGATGAGATGATCTTCCTCTTTCTTGACTCCACATACATTAAGTTCAATGAGGAGGGATTTGAACTTGGTGAAGAATTCTTGCAGGTTGCTGAAATGAATTGGACTTAGGGATATGAGTTCATTCTCCAGTTGATGCACTCTCGTTGCATCTTGCTTGCCGAATAGTCCTTCCAATGTGGTCCAGACCACATCGGGAGTAGTGGCTCCACTGACATGAAAGATGATATCTCTTGAAATTGATAGGCATATCATCCCAATTGCTTCATCTAATTTATTGAAATACTTGATCTTCTCCACTGCAGCAGTCGGTTCTTTCTCTGTTCCCATTGTTACCCTATAAAGCCCTTTGCTTCAGAGGAGCAAAGAGATCTTTGTCTTCCATTCGAAGTAATTGAAAGGATTTAGAACAAGTTTTGTGGGCTGAGAGAGATGATCCATTGCTTCTTTTTGCACCTCCTGATGATATATGCCTGCAAATAAAACCATGTACAATCCACTAGATTCAATCTAGCTCTGATACCATGTAGAATTCCTGCAAAAACCCTGATAGATTTAGAATTCTAGTTAAATTGAACACATACAATTTGTTGATATTCAAGAGATGAGAGAAAGTTTTTTCTCCATAAATCAGAGAATTATATTAATAAAAAATGAATATACATGAGCAACCAACCTCAAAAAGAAGAGAGGAGGTAAATATATAGAATTTCCAACATAGAAATTCTAGTCAAAAGAAGATAGAAAAAGATAAAATATGTGTCATAGGCTAAGGGAGACCACATAGTTTGACCTAGACCACTAAAGACACATGTCACACACTCATTAATGCCCACAAGAGTCAAGTGGTGCGCATTATCTCACTTAATCTCACTTAATCTCACTTAACTGACAAGAGAAGCAGTTCCAACTCACTTAACTGACCCGAAATAACAATTACTAATAATAGTAAAGGAAAAAATCATTAATTAAGGAATAAATATCTCACTCAAAGAGGAGGTGTGCATTCCCCAATAATGGATGAGTTTTTTCATGGGGGAGTTGGAATAAATCAAGAATAAATCAAAAAAATCAAGAACCAAGAGTTGAGTCTTGATCTAAAAATAGCAGTTTTCCTTAAAATTTAGGGATGAGGCGCCCTTCTTCTCTATGTGTCCAAATTAGGTGAAATAAAGTGTGATGGAAAGTATTAACCAAGATATAGGAGTCTAAGCTAGGTATAAACTAATGTAAGTTAGGGTTATGCACCAACTTGATGAACAAAAAAAAAAAAAGGTATATTCTTTTAACACTATCTATTACTCTATTCCTTTCATTCTATTTTATTTACTCTATGTACATATTCCTTGCTTTTTTCTTTACATGTCAACTTATGTTCATGTCCATTTTGTTTTGTACTTTTTTTCATAGAAACAAACTGGAGAACTGGATACGACAAAGAAGTCTTAACCATAAGTTTATAAGAATCCATGCAAAGGTGCATATTTCTACCCATGTTCCATATCCAAATGTTTTTCATTTACTCTATCTATATTTGTTGCACTAATTTGCAGCTGTGTTATTTTTTTCCTTGGATAATCCATATCTTCCTGTATATTGACTTTTCTTTATGTCAATTCTATTTTTCTGTGTTGTTGTATTCAAATAAATAAATTTGTACTCATATTTTTTTCCATGTGTTCCTACATAGCAACTTGCTTTGATGTCCATTGTATTCTTTGTATTGCTACATTGAAACAAGAACACAAGAACATAGTCATTGGGCACAAGGATGGAGTGCAAAGTGTCACAACAAATACAATGCATATGCCTAAGACTAAGAGGTATGGTTGAAAAAAAACTCTAATTTGCATACGTTGTCGAATTTGTCCAGCTATATGTTTTTCCCATAGTTGATGTGTTTCTATGGCTTGATAGTTATCACACTAAGTGTTGATTTGTGAGCCATAGTGTTCTTTGCTTCCTTTCTTTTTCCTCTTCTATACTTATCTGTTCTCCCTTTTCTTCTTCCCCTCTATTATCCATTTCTGGTCCTATACTTAGTGCCATTTCCATCCTCGCGAGTTCTCGGGATGGCGGAGTGACAAATTCCATGTCAATCTATATCTTTACATCACGAGTCCGACCGACCACCATTCGTTTTCATACTTGGAAAATTTTATGGTCGTGGGTTCCTGCGTAAGTGTGATCAAACTCTCATGCCCCGTGTTCGCGGTATACATCTTTCACCCAAAACTTCAGTTATCTACAATTTGACCCTGGACTCGAACCCCGAGGCCTCACTCTACCTATGATGACTTCGTCTGAATGCTTTCATATAAATGTGCCAAGTCATATATTTTTTCTATTGCTTGTTGAGATAGATATAAACATCTCTTTTATCTTGAACCAGGGTCCATTAAGCTTCAGCTATATTCCATGGCTGAAAATATTTTTCCCATAGTTGATGTGTTTCTATAGCTTGATATTTATCAGAATAAGTGTTCTTTTGTCACGAATACAATACTTTTCTTCCTTTATTTTTTCTATTCTATCCTTACCCGTTCTTCCCTCTTCTTATTTCCCTGTATTATCCGTTTATGGTTCTATGCATAGTCGCATATTTATGCTCGCAGGTTCCCGGGGTGGCGGAGTGAGAAATTCTACATCTATCTATATCTCCACATCATGCCTCTGACTGACTGTAGTCCGTTTCCACACTTAGCCAATTTTATGGCTGTGAGTTCCCCCGAAGTCATTATTGAATTCTCATGCCCCATGTTTGGATATACATCTTGCAGACAAAACTCTGGTTCTCTATAATTCGACCTCGGACTCCTGGAACTTGCAAGCATCACTCTGCCTATGATAACTCTGTCTGACCGGCCCACCTTTCCATACTTAATATCAATTGTTGTTCTGTGACGCATAAACTTCTTTAATTCCTTTTTTTTCTCTTCTATACTTTTCTCTTTTTCCCTTTTCTTCTTCCCCTCTATTATCTGTTTCTACTTCTATACATAGTCACATGTCCATGCTCGCGGGTTCCCGAGGCTGCAGACTCAGAAATTCAATATCCGTCTATATCTTGACATCACGAGTCCGACCAACTGCTGTTCGTTTCCATACTCAGCTGATTTTATGCCAGTTGGTTCCCAACTAGGCCCTATGGAACTCCCATGCCCCGAACCCTCATGCCCCATTGTCGATGTATTTCTATCGCTTGACAATTATCAGACAAAGTGTTCGTCTATCGAGCATAAAGTTCTTGGCTCCCTTTCTTTTTTTTCTCTTCTATACTTAGTCGCATTTTTATGATAGCGGGTTCCCAGGTGGCGGACTCACAAAATATATATCCATATATATCTTGACATCACGAGTCCAACCGCCCATTTTTGTTTCCTTAGCCAATTTTATTGTTGCGGGTTCCCGGGTGGGCATTATCGAACTCTCACGCACCATGTTTGGAATATACATATTGCATCCAAAACTTGGGTGATCTACAATTGGACCACGGACTCCCACATTCAAAAAAGTACCAAATCATTTTTCACTCCCCTCCATCCCCTCCACCTTTACCCCTTCGCAATGCACATTAAATATGAGTTAACTAGTGACAACTCATCGCAGATGTTCGAAAATATTGACATTAATATGCGGAAAGCTTGAGGACATCTCCCATTAAAATACATTAATGGGACAATATTATGGAATCTGATTAGTTTCTTATTTTAGTTTTTTTAAGGCATCATCATAGCAAGAATGCAATATCAGTTCGGAAAAAATGGTTATTCACCTCATCTTTTTTAAAGAATTGTACCGCGCCTTTCAATACTTAGTGGATTGTTCATCTCTTGTCCTCACACATTCGCGGGTTGTCGGGATTCAAGGTACACAAAAGTTTCGGAGCATTTTTTGTTGTCGTCCATCCTTGCCAACTTCGTGCACTTCCCAATGCACATTAGTTATGCCTTTATTAGTCACGACTCACCAGACACATTGAAAAGATTGGCATTAAAAGGAGAAAAGGTCGAGGACATCTCCCATTAAAACACATTGAACCAATATTTACCAGAGATTATATTATGATGTTGCACCATCCATTTTAAATACTATGAGGAGCAAAGGAATGTTGTCATCAAATTATGGCTACAACTCGACAACATTTCTGTGGAGATACCCTGAATATTTTCGGGTGTGAGGACCAGAGTTTTCACTACTCCAGAGCTTATAACTACTACTCGTCCCCTTCTGCTCAAAAGAAAGTTATCTTGACATATGGAATTGCAGCGGCATCTTGTGTCCCTGAAGTTTTTTACTTGAAGGAGTTGATCACATGCTGTGCCGATAACTATATTCCGAACCAGCAGATTATCCAGATGGACAACCATTCCCAAGTCTCCCTATACCCTCAAGTATTTTGAAAGATGTTTCCACTTCCCAACCCAACGACTGCTTTCAAGGGCAATAATTGCAGACGATTCTTAAATAATCATGGTAATGAATTGGACCTGTTTCCAAAGTTATTACAGAACCCAATGGGCGCTCCCCAGGACATAGTCATAATACAGGTTAGTGCATTTAAAAACCCTTTTCGACAAATTGCATGGATTTTCACCAGGATAATGAGACAAGAAAGTGCAGCCAACATCTCTTGGATGATTCTATATATTTTATATTTTACAGTTAAGGAGGAAGCCATCTTCCATTGCTGCAAGTTGATTTCCATTGAAATTTCTTCCCAGTTATTGCAATACAGAAGGCAAAAGAAATTATTTATGTCATCTTATTTAATTTTCGCTGTGGAGAATTGCTACCCATTCCCTAGAATATCTATGTGTAAGAAGATGAAATATGAATTTCACCCATGTCACATATCCGGTACAATATTTTTTTCTAGAATAGTAAGGCAGTACATCTGTTGGTTGAATTTTTCAATTGAAAAAAGAAAAAGTCAATTCATCTCTCTGCCTTGGAAAGTCGGGCATTTCATGGTCAAGCACCACTTCAATGGTTATTTCACTGACACTATCGTAAATGAACTCAGTGCTAGTACCAATGACTCACCCAAGCACAAAGGAAAAGGCCCAAGTGAAAAAAGTGCCCAATCCACAACCGCCACAGCCAACACCATAGCATCTTGGCGCAGTACTCCAACAACCTACCTGATGCAGGAGCATCGCTGGAGATCACACGGAGCAAGACCCATCAACATCTGGGAATCTATACGGGGGCTCAATGCTGGCAGTTACAACAGATATTTTGAAGCCCGCCTTAACTCAGCGCTGGAAATAATCCTTTGAGACACGCTTGAATGATTACGAGAGAAGTGGGAGATTGCACTCTGACTCTGGAAAGCAACTGGTTTAGATAGTCGTTAGGTTAAGTTATAGAGTAGACAAGTAGCCAGGGGAACCCTAAGAGCCCTGGGAGATAAATAGAGGTTTTGTACGCTCAAATGAGGCTAGCTGCAAGTTAGTAGGAAATTTCAGTTTTTAGTTGTTGTTTTTTATTTCAGGTGTAGCCATTTTCACTTTTGAATATAACAGAGGAAAATTGATCCAATGCATATTGTGGAAACTGTTTGCAATTCTTTGTTAATGTGTTTCCATGAATGAATGAATGACTTTCGGTATGTGTGAATGGAACTGTGAATGTTAGGATAAGTTTCAATTGTTTCTCTTCTGTTGATGTAGTGCAAGGTGTGCACACAGAACACAAGGAGTGCATCGACGAAACCTGTTTCAGTTCCGAAGCTCAGAAGAGATAACACAAACTTTTCCCCTTTGCAAGGAGTGCAAAGAGACTGTTGCAAGGCATGCACAATCGTCCGAAAGAAATCAAAACCTTGCACAAAGATATGGTGCAAGGAGTGCACAGATCCAAGATTTGACTAAGGGTCGAAAGGGCTTGCAAGAAGTTGGAGAATCAGAAAAGGAGAATGCCAGGAGGGTGCGAAGAATTTCTCTTCAAGAAATCCTTTGGATATGAGTTATCGAAATCTCTAAAACATGAGGAGTGCATGGGAAATCAAAGTCTTCACGAGACCAAGATCATGAAGAATAACACCTTTCATAAGTGTTAACGATATCTAAGAAACTAAATCACAGGAAGGACAATATTTGGAGTGTTCGATCAACGTCTAGACACTGAGGAGAAAGAACAGAAGAGGAAGGATCTCAGTCATTCGGTCTGAGCACATGATAATTGTAGTTGTCCAATCAAGGTAAAGTGTACTAACATTAAAGCTTTGAAAGTACTCAGGAGGGACAAGGTCACAAAATTCCAAAATCATTGGGACCATCCATCGTCAAGGAGGGCACATGGCGAGAGACAGACGTTTCAATGACTCGTGGCTTGGGGGATTCAAAGGTTGAGTCATAAGAACTCGCAAAATGTGAAATCATGACTTCATCTGAGCCGTTGGATCAAGGAATGATCTTGACCATCAGATCTGAAAGATCGACATTTCGACATTTCAGGGATCGGGAGAACAAAGGTGGAAAGTATTTCGACTTCACGATATGCGAAGTCCCGATACGCGAAGTCCCAATGCGATCTGAACCATCAGATTGTGGGGAAAGCAGGACCATCAGATTGAGAGATTCGAAATATCACCATTTCGGGAGTCAGGAACAGAGGTGATTCGCAGCGGGAATTCCTGATACGTGAAATCCCAATGCACTTGGAGGTTTGGCCCTAGGTCATAGCGAGGGGTCATTTGGAAAGAGGATAAGAGAGGAGCTAGCGAGTGCCAGACCCTTGTCTTGGTTTTAGAGATTAGGAGAGTCAGGGTGAATCTCATACAAATACCCAACGCGCCTTTGTTTAGGCTTGTGGTCACGGTTCGTGGTCGCGTGAGGTAAAGGGCTTAACAGAGAAGAGCTAGCACCCGTTTGGCATTGAGATTCGAATAAAACTCAGGAGAGAAATTGCGGGACTCATTTAGCCTGTGAATTTCGAGAAAGGACCTGTGTAAGTGGGTTTGAGGTCTAGCAGAGACCCAGAGAGTCAATCAGGCTCAGTTCTTGATCGATCCTAGACCGGGAGGTCGCACAGTCCTTAGGAGAGTAGGGGGATTTGCATCAAGTGGTATCAGAGCGAGAAGTTTTTCTTGCAGACTGCAGACAAATGAGAAGAGACAAAAAGAACTCAAAGTTGTACTCTGTGTGTGAAAGACAACCAACACAATTTCGTCGAGGAGATGAGCGGAACCACCTTTATCCAATCGAGCTGTAGAAAGGGAGATGCGAGAACTTTGTGCAAGGCTAGAAGCAATGGAGGCAGCACAGAGACGAGCACCTGACACTGGAGACATCAGTGATGCAGAGAGAGAAGAAGCTATGGGAAAGAATGTCGTTGAAGAAGCTGCAGGAGGGGATGTTTCCAAAGAATGCTTGCTGAGAGCAGTTGTCATATTGGGAGGCAGAACCAAGATAGAGGTCCCAATGTATGAAGGCAATTTAGACGTTGAAGAGTTGTTGGATTGGATATGATCCATGGATAAACACTTCGACTATGAAGAGGTCGATGAAGAGAAAAGGGTGAAACAGGCTGTCACCAGGTTAAAAGGATATGCAACACTGTGGTGGGATGAACTGCAGGCTGAGAGGAGAAATAAAGGCAAACAGAAAATAAAGAATTGGGACAGAATGGTAGCCAAGATGAAGGCTAAGTTTATGCCCAAGGATTACCAAATTAATCTATTTAGGAAGATGCAAAACCTGAGATAGAAAGGGATGACATTTAAGGAGTACACAGAGGAGTTCTATAGGTTTAACATCTGAATTGGACAAAGGGAGAGAGATGAAGAAAAAGTTTCCAGGTACATAAATGGCTTGAGATATGAGATCCAGGGTGAGCTCAGCATGATGTCAGTAAGGATAGTGGAGGATTCTTATCAGTCTACTTTAAAGGCAGAGGAGAAGTTGGCCAGAAAACAAAGGCATCGAGAAAGAGGTAAAATCCCAGCCCCAAATAGAGGTAAGGGAGTTACTCATGAAAAAGCACATAAGTCCAAGGACGAGGTTGAGAAACCACACACTCACTTGGAAAGAGGAGGAATTTATCGAGAAAGACAGGGTGGTGGGAGAAGTTCTTCTAGAGGAAGAGGAAGAAGAGGAGAAGGAGAAGTAAGATGTTATGCCTGTGGAAATATAGGGCACATGTCTTGGGACTGTCCTGAGAAAAACAAAGAAGGAGGAGGTGAAGCTCACATTTCAGAAGAACAAAGAGGGAATGTTGAAGCAGAAGGAGAAGAGGATGGAAGATCCCTGATGTTGAGGAAAGTTCTCTTAAAACAAGAGGTATAAGTTGAAAGGCCACTGTAGAGGAACAATCTCTTAAGAACAACTTGCAAGTCTAAAGACATAGTATGCAAGGTGATAATCGACAGTGGAAGCACTGCTAACTTAGTATCCACAGAGATGGTGGAGAAATTGGATCTGGAGACAACTCCACATCTGAAGTCATACAAGGTCTCATGGTTGCAGAAAGGACACCAGGTAATGGTTACTAAATAATTCTTGGTTGAATTTAAGATAGGAGGATATAGAGATGAAATTATATGTGATGTAATTCCCATGGATGTATGCCATATTTTGTTGGGACGACCATGGAAGTTTGACAGGAATGTCATTCATGATGGGAGGAAGAATACATACACCTTAGAGAAGAATGGTAGAACACACATGTTGCTACCAAGAGAGGAGAAGAAAGTGAAAGAGGAATCCAACACAAGCATACTTCTCATGAGTGGGAAGGAACTCCTAAAAGAAGTCAAGGAAGAACAGGAGATGCAATTCATTGTGGTGAGGAAACCTAGAGTTATCCTTACAAGTACATCGATGGATGATTTGCCTGAAGAAGTTCAGGAACTGTTGGATAATTTTTCTCACATAGTGGTGGATGAGCTGCCAAACTCATTTCCACCCATCAGAAGTATCAATCACCATATTGACTTGATACCAGGAGAAAGTCTGCCAAACAAAGCAGCATACAGGTTGACACCTCGAGAGAATGAGGAAGTGAATAACCAAGTCCATAAGTTGTTAGACAAGGGGTTGGTCAGAGAGATCTTGAGTCCATGCGTAGTACCAACTGTGTTGAGTCCAAAGAAGGATGGAGGATGGAGAATGTGTACAGACTCGAGAGCCATTAACAAGATCACCATCGGGTATAGGTTTTCTTTGCCAAGAATGGATGATTTAATGTATTGTTTAAGTGGAGCAAATTTCTTTTCCAAGATAGGTTTGAAAAGTGGATATCACCATATTAGGATGAGAGAAGGTGATGAATGGAAAACAACCTTTAATACAAATGAAGGTCTATACAAGTGGCTCGTTATGCCATTTGGATTAACAAATGCCCTGAGTACTTTTATGAGACTGATCTCTTGTGCATACCAAAATTCTCAATGAGGGATAACCTTTTTAAAGAAAAGCATAGTGGAGGATTGGCTGGACATTTCGGCCATGATAAACCATTTTCACAGTTGAGAAGTTCATATTATTGGCCAGGTATGAGAACAGAAGTGATAAAGTTCGTGAACAGATGTAGAATCAACCAACATGCAAAAGGGAAGAGACAAAACACTGGATTGTATCAACCATTGCCAATACCAGAGAGGCCTTGGGATGCAATAAGCATGGATTTTGTGTTGGGACTTCCAAGAATGCAAAGAGGGTTTGATTCCATATTTGTAGTGGTGGATAGATTTTTGAAGATGGTACATTTTATCTCATGTCAGAAAACCAGTGATGCAACACATGTTGCAAATCTATTTTTCAAGGAAGTTGTAAGACTTCACGACCTACCCAGAAACATTGTCTCAGACAGAGACACAAATTTGGTCACTTTTGGAGAACATTGTGGAAGAAGTTGGGGACAGGTTTTTCCTTCAGCTCAGCTTATCACCCTCAGATAGATGGATAGACTGAGGTGGTAAACAAAAGTTTGGGAAATTTATTGAGGAGTCTGGTCACTAAGAACCATAATCAGTGGGATCTGATTCTTCCACAAGGAGAATTTGCATACAATGACTCACCAAACAGGAGCACTGGAAAGAGCCCATTCCAAATATTGTATGGAATGCAACCCAGGGGAGTATCTGAGTTGAGAGATTTGGAACAGAGTGAGATCAGGAGCGTTGGAGCAAAAGATTTTGCTGCAGAAATGGAGAAGCTCTGTAAACAGCTCAGAGGACAGTTTTAGAGTTCTAACCAGGAGTACAAGCGAAGAGCTGATCAACATCATAGGGAACTTCAATTTGAAGTAGGAGATCAGGTTCTGGCACATCTCAGAAAGGAAAGGTTCCCTAGGGGAACATATAACAAGTTAAAGATGAAGAAGATAGGACCATGTAAGATCTTGAGGAAGTTTGATGCAAATGCCTATGAGATTGAGCTGCCAGATGATGTGGGCATATCGCCCATATTCAATGTTTCAGACCTGTATCCTTACAGGAAAAATGACATAGAGGGATCAGAAGATCAAGAGAAGATTTAGTGGGAGAAACAAATGCCTGTAGCAGAAAAGCCACAGATGGAGAAGATCGTTGATCAGAGGATCGACAAAAAGATCAGGAGGAAGACCTATTTTGACTATTTGGTCAAGTGGAAGGGACACCCAATAGAATATTCCAGTTGGGAAAATGAAGATGTTATCCAGAAGCATGGAAAGTCAGTGTGGGAGCTCATGGATGGGAGTCCATGAATTTTTGTCAAGGGGAGTATGATGCAGGAGCATTGCTGGAAATCGAGCGGAGCAAGACCTATCATCATCTTACAGTAGATATTTTGAAGCCCGCCTTAACTCAGCGTCAGAATTAATCCTTTGAGACACGATTGAACGATTACGAGCGAAGTGGGAGATTCCACTCAGGCTCTAGAAAGTGACTGGTTTAGACACTTGTTAGGTTAAGTTATAGAGTAGACAAGTAGTCAGGGGGAACCCTAAGATCCCTAGGAGATAAATAGATGTTTTGTACACCCAAATGAGGCTAGCTGCAAGTTAGTAGGAAATTTCAGTTTTCAGTTGTAGCCATTTTCACTTTTGAATATAATAGAGGAAAATTGATCCAATGCATAATGTGGACATTGTTTGCAATTCTTTGTTAATTTGTTTCCATGAATGAATGCATGAATGAATTTTGTTATGAGTGAATGGAACTGTGAATGTTAGGATAAGTTTCAATTGTTTCTCTTATGTTGAAGTAGTGCAAGGTGTGCACACGGAACACAAGGAGTGCATCGACAGAACATGTTTCAGTTCCAAAGCTCAGAAGAAATAACACGAACTTTTCCCCTTTGCAAGGAGTGCAAAGAGGTTGGTGCAAGGCATGCAAAATCGTCCGCAAGAAATCAAAACCTTGCGTAAAGATCTGGTGCAAGGAATGAACAGATCCGAGATTCGACTAAGGGTCGAAAGGGCTTGCAAGAAGTTGGAGAATCAAAAAAGGAGAACGCCAGGAGGGGGCAAGGAATTTCTCTTCGAGAAATCCTTTGGATCTAAGTTATCAAAATCCTTGAAACTTGAGGAGCGCGTGGAAAATCAAATTCTTCACGAGACCAAGCTCAGGAAGAATAACACCTTTCATAAGTGTTAACGAGATCCAAGATACAGACTCACTTGAGGGACAAAGGTTGAAGCCTTGAATACTTTGAAAATCTTCTAAGTCTGATGAAAGCATAAGCTTAGGGGAAAAGATCTGGAGTGTCCAATCAACGTCCAGACAATGAGGAGCAAGCGCATAAGAGGAAGGATCTCATTCATTTGGTTTGAGCGCAAGATAATCGTAGCCATCCGATCAAGGTAAAGTGTACTAACATTAAAGCTTTGAAAGTATACAGGAGGGAGACTCTCATAGAAATACTCGAGTCGCGAAATCGCGATGTGCCTTTGTTTAGGCTCATGGTCACGGTCTGTGGCCACGTGAGGGAAAGGGATTAGCAGAGAAGAGCTAGGGCCCATTTGGTGTTGAGGTTCGAATAATTCTTAGGAGAGAAACCGCAGGACTCATTCATCTTGCACATTTGGGGAAAGGACCTGTGTAAGTGGGTTTGGGGTCTATCAGAGACCCAGAGAGTCAATCAGGCTCAGTTCTTGATCGATCCTAGACCGAGAGGTCATGCAGTCCTTAGGAGAAAAGGGGGGTCTGCATCACTACCCAAGTAACAAATCCACAAAAATTTCTTCAGGTGGAGGAGGAGGTAAAAACCCTCCCTCTAGCAAAATCAAAAGTTGTCACAAGCTTCCCGAGATCAAAAAACGAAAAACAATAGTCCAAGAATAGGAGCTATCAAGAGGAGAAATTGATATCCACGATCTCTCCCTTGAAGATATGGAACTAGAAATTGACATTGACAAACTGTTCCTCGATGATAACCAGCTAGAGAGCACTGATACACACAATACTGGGATGGAAATAATTGGCATAGATACATTCGATGAAGAAGAATCTTTTTCATTTCAGAGCGTTGTTTTTGACAGCGAATCCAAAAAATTGATTATTGAAAAGAAAGATGTAAAGAATAAGAAAGGGAAATCTCGTTTAGAGATTAACCTATGGAACATGCACCCTTCCCTGATCTCCCAGATACACTGAGAAATTGGAGATGCTCTAGAAAAATCTATTAGCGGCCTTGAAATGGAAAATGTCATGTTAAAGGAGAGAATCAAAGAATTGGAGGCAACTCTAATGCCTCTTCCACTATTTGCTTCTCCTTTGGCAATGGTCGGGCCCACTGCACCTGTGACAAAGTTAAAAGGATCAGTAAGACTTCTCACATCGGCCCGAGGCTATGTAGAAAAAAATATAAACAGAATAATGGAATTAATAACAGAGGCTTGGGAGATGTCAAAGAATATGGTCTCTTTTGGAACAAGAGCGCATGCTTTTCATGAGTATTTGCAAGCAGATCTCAAGAATGAGAAAGGTTTCTACCTCAATGCATTTTTACCATTTGTTGTCAAAGTTACCGGTATGCTGGAATTTAGAAGAAGACAAAAGGATCTCCCTTCCCTGGATCGAATAGACCAAGTAAACGTATGCTGGAAATAAAAGGTAAAGAACCTCAATGATATCGTTCAATCATGTGGCCAGGCCATATCTAGAAGAGACAAACTATTCAAGAAGATAACTGAGATAGATCTAGCTGCCAACACCAATGAATTCGAGGACCCTAAATTGATATTCAACTCGTTGTTTTTAACTAAACAAGAATTTCATGATCAAGTTCATATCTATAAAAAAACTGTCATTTGAAAATTTCTATGGCATTTTTGAATATGGTGAAGATGACATGAAAACCTGGCTAGTCAGCTATGCGATTAAAAACCAAGATATTCAAGAAGCATTTTACAACCTGTCTATTGATCTAAGGGACTTGGAAAGAGAATTGTTCGATATAAAAATCCACCATGAAATCAATGTAGTGCCCATGAGGAGCTACATCGAAGAATGGTTCAAAAATCCTGTCCACCAGATAACCAATGATGCAAAAAGCCGAGGAAAGCCATAAAAGTACATCAACAAGAAAATGACAAGGCATGGAACGTCATCATAGTAAGTTGATACTGATCACATTCTTTTGTCTTCATCCACTTACTCTAACAAAGTTTTAACCAAGGACTGACAATTTTCTTTTTCTTATTGCTAGGTCTTGTTGTTTCCATCGCCGACTTTCTTCTTTCTACAAACTTCATTCTTGTACATCTTTGCTTTGTAGTCTGCAACAGTCCCAATCCTAGTCATTATGTCAAACACATTTTTATTTTTCAGAATATGTAATGAACTATATATTTTTTTGCAAATTCGAACACAACTGATTTTTGGGAAGTATTCTCAATTGTATTTTGCCGCCCAGTTTATCTGAATATAAATATTTGAGGTTGTTCTATGTTGATCTTCAATGTTTGGTTTTGTTATTTGAAATCTGTATTTCTTCTTAAAATTAACTCATTTCTCTGTACATGTTCATGTTCTGTGTTGTGCATTTATTACAACTTCCTATATTTCAAAATATTCTTCGATATACGAAATGAAAAGTCATATATTTTTTTCTATATTGCTTCTTGATTTGAGCAAAAATTGCGAGCCCAAAAAGCCATTCAAATTCGAACATGGTTTACATTTGGAGCATGTTATCGCACAATTTGTATTTTAGGTCACAGGCTATAGGATAGAGGACAAATTGGCGTAACAGGAACCTTCCCCACCCAATGTCACCTCGATGGGGAGGTTCTTTCTGTTTAGGGAGGTTAGCCCAGGGGAGACGTCCTCGGTNCCCAGTTTATCTGAATATAAATATTTGAGGTTGTTCTATGTTGATCTTCAATGTTTGGTTTTGTTATTTGAAATCTGTATTTCTTCTTAAAATTAACTCATTTCTCTGTACATGTTCATGTTCTGTGTTGTGCATTTATTACAACTTCCTATATTTCAAAATATTCTTCGATATACGAAATGAAAAGTCATATATTTTTTTCTATATTGCTTCTTGATTTGAGCAAAAATTGCGAGCCCAAAAAGCCATTCAAATTCGAACATGGTTTACATTTGGAGCATGTTATCGCACAATTTGTATTTTAGGTCACAGGCTATAGGATAGAGGACAAATTGGCGTAACAGGAACCTTCCCCACCCAATGTCACCTCGATGGGGAGGTTCTTTCTGTTTAGGGAGGTTAGCCCAGGGGAGACGTCCTCGGTAACCTGGGGTTTGAAGAGGCAAAGGATACAAGGTCAAGTGTTAAGATTTCCCTCCTCCCAGGTTACCACCAATATCAGATAATCTGGCTAATCAGCCAATAAAAGAAGTGTAGGCCCTGTTGAAAACACCTACCCAGAGAAAGATGATAACAAGACAGTATGTATATTGCAGGTTATTACTCAAAGGGTTAGTACTTCTTTAACTATCTGATTTAATTCAATAAGCAATGAAATAGATACAAGATGAAAGTCAACGTTTTGTTATTTAGCCTATGAAAGATCATCAATTCATCAATATCTACCAAATGACCAAGCCTACAACATATCCAATCAATAATTTGTTCAGTAAATACTTGACGTCATCATTCAATTGCTTATATTAGTCAAAAGCTTGCTACATCAACTATGATGTCATCCTAGGTTAGCAGTGTTAGGGTTAGTTAGGGTTTCAGAAACTAAGGTTTAAAAGATGGTTTTGTACACTAGAGACTCAACGTTGGAGATTTAACCAGTGCCTTAGGGTATATGGGGTCAAAAGCAAGGGCAAAAAGTCTCGGGAGGATTAAAACTTAGAGACTGGAAGGTAGGGTTCTATGGTGCTGCAATGGTAGGGCCCTAGAATCAAAACCCTAGGGGAAAGAGGCTCACTCCAGTGTTGCTTAAGCAACCCTTCATGCTCTTTCCTCCTCTAAATAAACTTGGCAAAATGGATAGCTCAAAGTATAAATTTAAGGGAGAAAGTGTTGCAAAGGCAAGGCCTTCAAACCCTAGAAGGTGAAACCCTAGGTGTAGTCAACTAGGCCTAGGACGTCTCCTCTTTTCAACCTATATCTTTAACGCTAGCTCAAAAAAAGGAAGACAAGTGTAGCAATGGCTAGGCTATATCTTTTTCTTCAATGGCTGAAAACTATTTCTCAACAAGGGGACATATAGCAATGACCTACTTGTGTGCTTGCTACCTAGGGTTGTAAAATCAACAATATAATAAGCAAATGTAAGAAATTAAGCCTACAACCATTCACTTAAGAAGTTTTGCATGAAAAATTCACTTACATGTCATGAAGAAAGCATAAGAAAACCCTAGTTGTAAACCTTCCTTGAGAGAAATTCCATAAATGCCAAGAAAAATCCTCCAAGAACAAGTGTGCCTCACTTTAAAAAACAAAAATTACCCTAGTAGGGTGCAAGAAATAGTATCTCACAAGAGAGTGAGTTGTGTTATGTTCAAATGAGGGAAAAACATCCTCAATATATATCAATCCATGACCTTTAATTTACGGAATAGGTCATTAAAATAGCCGACAAGGCTGACTACAAAATTTACATTGTTTTTACATTAACTGCTAAATAAAAGACACAAAATGAGCAAAAGGTGGGATGTCAAGCCCATCTGAGGGAGACGTTGGCCCTTTTTGGGCATGTCCATCATCCATAAGTCAGACGTTATCCCTTTTAGGGATCCTCCAAGCTGCTACACATGTCAGTAACCTCATCTCACTGCCACACGCTCAAGGTGACGTCCAGATCTCATGGGTTACGTCATGTCCATCAAGAGGAAAATGTTCCATCTGAAGTGGGTGATCCCCCCTAGGTCGGGCTCAGCCAAAGTGTCCTGAGTGGAATGTCCTTCTTTGTTCATGTGCAAAGGCTCATCACAACACTGTCCTGTATCTGCCATCCCAACAACCATCTGGTGGGCTCTTCATCCCCATGGAGGTCCAATCTAATCATCTCCCCATGTGTACCGGTCCACTGGTACCTGTCCGTCGAGCATGGTCCTGCACATCAAAAACTTCGCCCTCCATGGGCTCATTAGTCCTCGGGATCATAGA
>SNQJ01S0063033.1:18829-41238 GCA_010110895.2 Picea sitchensis | reverse complement strand
GTCCTAGCTAGTTTATTTCCATTCTGTCTGTAAGCATATTTTAGTCATTTGTTATTAATGAAATGAAGTCTTATTTCTGTTGCATCTCTGTGTTTATGTGTATTTCTGTATTTCATTGTGTTCCTACATAAATCCGGATCACCTACAATATTATTCCCTTAAAATTTTATAAGTCGTTTCTCTCCAAACATGGTGTCCTCCACATACTCCTTTATGAAACTCATCAATGACACTTTCTATTTCAGGTTCTGTAAGGAAGCATAATAAAAAACCCAAAGGATACTTCCAGTATAACTTAACATTGATAATGAAATATTTGATCGCCTATAATTTTAAGGTTCTTTCTCTGGAAGGAGTCATGTCAACACGACATTGAAGAGTAAGAAGGTATGAAACTATATTGTTATACCAAGAAGAGGAAGAATATTTGTTGTTAATCTGAATTGTTGGCATTTGATCATCAATTTATTCAATTTGTGGGAGAGAATTTCACACTCGAAATGATTTATCCCCAGGGCTCTGAAATTTGATTCAACAAGTAATTTTTCCAAACCCTATCCTTTTACCAGTTTGGTTGGTTTGACTTCCAAATCATATTCTTGAATTTTTGCCAACCATTTCCCCCTTCTTCTATCACTGTCAGGATGAATTAGGATATCTTTGACTCTGTTAGTGGGTACATATGCAATTATTCTTGAATGTAAAACATATGTACAGAAAGCCTTGAGTGCCTTGACCATAGCATAAGTATGTTTCTCTATAATATCATATTTTAACTTTGCATCTATGAGGATTTTACTAAAAAAGGAAATAGGTTGCTCAAATCCTTCATCATTTTTTTTTAGGAGCACTATTGTAATTGTATATTCAGATGCAAAGGAAAATATTAAAAACTCCTTTGTATAATCTGGACTTACCAACACTGGTTCTTCTCCTATAAATTTCTTGACTCATTGGAAGGATGCCTTAGCTTCCATCATCCATTTCACCTCATTATCATTCTTCAACATATCTGTGATCAATTTGATAATTTTGGAAAAATTCGGAATAAATCTTCTCAAGAAATTAATTCTTCCTAAAAATGATTGAATTTCTTTTTTGTTTCTAGGAATATTGATTTGATCAATAACTTCAACTCTTTTTTTATCTACTTTGATTCCATATTTTGATATTATATGTCCTAAAAAATTACCTTCTTCAATGTCAAAATGAGATTTCTTAGGGTTCAAAGACAAACCAAATTTTATGCATTTGTCAAATGTTTGTCTAAGATGTACCAAGTGTTCTGTGTCAGAATTAGAAAAGACTATCAGATCATCTAGATAAATAACAACGAATTTATCTTTTTCTCCAAAAAATGCTATATCCATTTCTCTTTGAAAATTTTCACCTACATTCATCAATCCAAAAGGAATTTTATCATACATAAAATCTCCCCATGGAGTAGTAAACGAAGTTTTTTCTTTATCATTTTCATGGACAACTATTTGATTATACCCCCAAAATACGTCAATTATAGAAATCATGTTTTCCCCAACCACCTTTTCAATAACATGATCAATTTTAGGAAGAGGATAATTGTGTTTTAAAGAAGATTGCTTCAAATTTCTAATATCAACACACGGTCTTATCTATTCATTCTTCTTTATGACAGGAACCAAATTGGCTACCCATTCAGAATATCTAAGAGGTACGATGATTTTTGCATCAATAAGATTTTTGACCTCCCTTTCTATTATCCACAAGAGAATAAGATTTATCTGTTTAAGATTTTGCTTGAAAGGATTGACACCTAGTTTTAATGGAATCTTGTGCTCAATAACAGAAGTATCATAAGTTTTTAAGTCATCGTAGGAAAATGCAAAAACATATTTATATTCTTTGAGTAATTCAACATATTTACTCCTTAGTTTAGTGGTAATATATTTAGACAACTTGACCAGTTTCGGATTTTCATTTGATACCAAATTACAATCTTCAACCTCTTCAAGTTGAGGCTACAAGGTATATTTTAAAGGGATATCATTTTGGTCGAACATTCTTTCTAACAGAATAAGACCCTTTGGAATTTGATTATTCTTTAGCAAAATAATTTTGTGATTTGCAATTATATATTTGAATTTTTCTATATTTTATCCTTCTTGCGTAATCCAAACTGGATCATTTTGATTTTCTTGATCTATGTGTGTCTCAGAAAATTCATCTACCATATCCAAAAATTGTTTTATTTGTTCATCATCTTCAAAAAAATTTCAATACTGAACATTATTTGAAATTGAAGGTTTATGTCTCATATCAATGTGATATTTCAATTTCATAACAATTGGTGGTATGCAGGTAGTTGCAGCTTTAGTTAATGAATCTGCTTGTTGATTATGCAATATGGGAATAGCATGAATGTTGAAGTATAAGAAAAAGTTTCTATCAGATCCCATGCGCAATTTCTATAAGATCTCATTCTAGGATGATTAGCTTGATATAGTTGCTTGATCTATTTTACAATAAATTATGCATCCCCAAATACCATCAAATGTTTGATTTTTGATTTTCTAGTGGCTTCTAATACTAAAATTAATTCTTCATATTCACATAAATTATTTGTGTAATCAATGTCAAATTGCAATCTATAGGAAAAAGCGATGTAATACTCATCATTTGGTGCCACAAATAATACTCCAACTCATGCTCCTTTTCAAGAAGAGGCACCATCGGAAAAAAAATTCTACATCTCATCTCTAATATTTACATTTTCCTTTGGAGATTGTATTTTTGTATTTTCATTTTCTGTACAAACTTCAAAATCATCATCTATAGATAAAATACAATTTCCTGAATCTTGATCAGCAACATAGACTGCATAATTATTAGGGTTTTGAGGATCACTTACTATATAGGCCAATCTAGTTTCTCTATACAATATGGTAAAATGTCCACCAAAAATAAGAATAGTGGCATATGTCATGTCCAACTGAACTGATCCTCCTAATTTTCAACCCCAAGATCTTGATAAAAGCATGCCATATTTTGTAGGAACATCAGCTACTACCAAATCCATAAGAATACTTTTAACTGGAATTTGAGCAAGATTTACAACTAAATATTTGATCATATCGAGACACTTAACCTTTCTTGAATCAAAAGAGTATAAATCTTGATAACGTTTGGTAATTTGTAAGCCCAATTTTTCCATTATTATTTTCGACATCAAATTATGTGAAGCACTTGAATCTAGCATACAGTTATGTAACAAATGATCATGCAAAGTAAGGGAGATATAAAATGGATCCACTGAGTCTTTATCATTTTCAATATGTGGTCCAAACATAATCATTGGTTTCTCATCTTGCAAGTTAATAACATCAACTTGACACTCTGCATCTGGAAAATTAATTACTTTTGAAATATGCTTATTGTAAGATGGGTTTCTTGCATTTCAATTAGAGGGACTGTAATTTTAATCTTATTCAATTCATTTTCAAGATTTAACATGCCAACTTATTTTTCTAACTATTTGGTTTGTACCTTGACTTCTTTGTTTTCTACATTTTAAGTTTGTGTTTCTTTTGTTTCAACTTGCTTTATTTGAGCAGCTTGTACTTCAGTAGGTGATTTTGAAACCACTGCTTCATTTGATTTATTCAGTGCCAAGATATTTTTTGGTGGATTTATAGTGGAATTATTATCTCTTGTCCTCAAATTATATTTATTATGAAGCTCATCCATTATTGAATTGGCAAGATCCTTCTATTGTAATGTAGTGTCTCCCAAGTTATTGATATGTTTCTCATCAAATAATGGTATAAGATTTAAATATTTTGTGTAGTCTCATTGAGTTAAATGAGGTTCAATATCATCATCAATGATCTTGTTTATATCCTCATCTAATTCATCATAATCTTGAACATCATCTCCCTGTATAATATTTTCTATTTTAAAAGGGGCCTGAGTCTTTTGTTCCTCATTCTTAATTTTCCTTTGTTGAATCTAAGGGTTTGCATTGATGTTTCTCCTGAATTGATTTTGATTTCCAACATATGGGTTGAGTTTGGCTTTCTCAATTTCCATCCTGAAAATTTTATTTGATAAATCTTTAATAATTTTGTCCATCTCATCCATCTTTTCCTCTTATGTGTTTTTCCCAGAACTGGAGGGTCATCCTTGTTTTTTAAATCTTCTAGGTTCTCTTATTTCCGTCTCAACCTTTTTTTTCAATTTTCCTGATTCCATCATATTATATTCAATTTCGATAGTCTCATCTTGCATTCCACCTAATGTTGTAGCTCTACTTTCACTTAAAAGTAAAGAAAAATATGAATCAAATGCCCCTGCAAAAGTAACTTTAGCAGCTGGCTAGGAAGGTTTAACTTCAGTTGGGATTTTTCTATATAGTTTATTAAATCTTTGGATAAATTAAGAGACAGTTTCAGATGTTTTCTTCCTTAAATTTTCAAATTCAGTTAAATAACATAAATGGTCTTTTTTCTCACCCCACTGTCTTAAGAAAGAAGTTTCTAAATCATCATATGTTGCTATGGAATTTGCAGGAAGTCCCCTAAACCAAGTTCTAACTTGTCCCTCAAATTTGTTTTACCTACAGTCTCATGTAAACATCTTCATATCCAATGCAACGAATATTAGCAAATTGATTAAAACATTCTATGTGTTCTGTGGTTGCTAAATCCCCTTATCCCATGAATTTAGGTAAACTTTTCATATAATTCTTAGTTAAATAATGAAGAGTTGTAGGGAGGGATAAGGGGGCATATCTAGCAGCTACTTTGGAAAAAATCCTCAGAGGAGGTGGTGGTGGATTTATATTTCCACCGCCTCTTGCATCTTCTACGCCAACCATTGAAAGTTTTGGGGAAGATATACAAGCACTGTAATGTATATTATCGAAGATTTGAAAAAAAAATTGTACTAGATCTTTAATTGCTTTAGGAAGGTGAGAGTGGAGATATGTTATATAATCAAAAGGTGGCGGATCTCGTGATAGGGATGAAAAATCAAAACCAGATGGGAAATGGGAACTTGAGCTTGGTGTTTTAGATCGACTAGATGGGTAGATGGGGGGAGTGATAAGAGATGAACCTGAGTACAGAGGGTGATCTTCAGGATTTTCAGGGACAAAGTCTTTTATTTTAGGAAGACAAAGGACAGGTCATGTATAGATGGTGTTAAGAGATGAAGATGATTCTTTATTCTTACTAGTAAAAATATGTATCAAAGAGAAAGGTGTATTCTAGAAATTTAATCCCTTTAGATCATACAAATTTACTTCAGGAATTACCACCTCTGGATTTTCTAATTTAATTTTAGGATTACTAGTTGAGGCTTCTTTGAAATGAGCTTTATTTTTATGTTTTTCTTTAGAACTAATTAAAATTATTTCTTTCACTGGAATATTAACATTAACTTGAGTAAACTTTGGTTGATAGACCTTACCTGTTGATGTAGACGTCTACTTTGGATATCCTTTGTTTTTCAACAGTTTTTCGAGATCTAAAACTATTATAGTTTGCTTATCGTCTGGGTTTTTTCTGGTACTTTTTGTCTGAATTCTAGTGTTTCCAGAATGGATTTGCCAGGTGAAAAATAAAAACGATCCTTAACCTTGTGTTCAATTCTTGTTCACCATAAAAAATCAAAAGTTAAACTTTGTTGTATTCCCAGGGAAAATAGTTTTGTTTCTTCAATCCCTTGCAATGACGTCAAAAATATGTTCTTCGATAAATTTACTCTAGGCTCACAAAATAATGTCAAGCATCCAAAATTTAAGAGAATTGATTTTTATAATACTTTTCTACCTTTAGTTTTAAGATGAAACTTCGAATGAATTTAATGATTAGAAAACACAAAAGAAGTATCTCTTTCTTTGAGTCTTTTATAGATATTGAGTATATGAAAAGTAGAATTGATTAGAAAAAACTGTCAAAATAAAGTAAGGTATTCAATACTAATAAATCTTACCTTATCCGTAATAGTCGAATCATGAAGAATGAGTCTTAAAAGATGAATTGAAATGAGAAGATTCACACAGATACATGTCTTGTTTTACTCATAGCAATAACAGAGGAAAAGTTGTAGTTGAACAAACTTCTAGTTATATTGACCACAACAAATGTATTACTAAATTGTAATGTTTCAATCTTTAAGGGCTATAGAGTGAAGAAAATGAGGTTATGAAAAGGAAATACACAGAAAGCACATAACTCAAGGAAATGAAATGTAGAATCTTTGTCTTCTCTTTAAAATTGGTACTAAGAAGGTTCTCTTTTACATTCAGCGAGAAGAAGCCTTGAATATATGTTTAATCTGCTTATTATACAAAAATCATCTTAACCAAAAAGTGGTTAGACTTTCCACATTCTTAGCTCTCAAAATAGAATACAATCTAAACTAAAAAGATATTGAGCATCTGTTGAATTTTGTTTTTCTTGTTGGTGATTCATTCATCCTCTATTTACTCGTGGATGCACTTGGATTTTGTTGATCCTTGAAATGTGTATTCAAATCCAATAATGCAATAACAAACTTGGAGGGTTCAATATTTTCATTTAATTCAAACGAAAAATATTTTTTATGCACCAATGGTAGATTTCTTTGAATTTGAACTACTAGTTGTTGAGTGATATGATGTTGTAAACTTGGTTTCACCATAATATCATTTAACATTTGTAAATCAACATGATTTACCTGTAGTATAGAATTGTGTACACTCTCTCTATTTTCTTTAGATCTTCTTTACTCTTTTCCATCTTGACTTTCCCAAGTGTAGCATCCATATTACTAACATCAATTTTGGCCATTTCTAGATCTACAACTGAAAGAGCATCAAGACAAGCAAATTTTTCCTCTTTAGCTAACCTTTTACCTTATTTAATATTTTTCTCCCGGGTCTTTAAATCCATTTCTCTTTTTATCTTCTCAAATTCAGAAAAAGGGGAAAGTCCAGGTACATTGAGATTTTTCCTCCACACTATAAATTCTAGAAATTTGGATCTGGCCATAGAAGATTCCTTCTCTTTCTCATCAATAATATTCAAAGAGTTATTGATTACCCGATAATGTTTTTGGATGGCATCCAAACTTTGATGCAGATTTTGTTGGACAATTTGCAACTTCTCATTCACCTCTGATGATTGTTTCTTCAAGGAATAAATACCAATTATTGGGGTCTCGATTGTGGTTAGATGAGCTTGCAATTGATTAATAATGTATCTCTCTGGGAGAGCATGTTATTACTCAAGTGCTGATTTTGAAAAATTAATTTCAATTTATCCTCTAATTGTTTAGTTTGTTGTTCAAAACCCTATCTAACTTGTCTTACATCAAAATTGATTCTTTCTCTGGCAGTAACTTCCATCTGTTTCATATCATAGTGAAATTGTTCAATCAAAATATTCTTTTGGTTAATTTGTTTTCTCAAATTATCCATTGAACACAAGTTAGCAGTTGCAAATGCTCCCAGTAAATATGCTACCTCTTTTGTGAATTCAGGGTCACTCTATCCCTATCCATCATATATCATTATTTTTTTTAGTAATTCCTCCCTCTTTCTATCAAGATTTTCTTCGTATGTTAGCCTTCCTTTTCTTGATGAAAAATAAATCTGATGAAGGCATATCTTCAGGTTCAATAGGTGTCACGTCATCTATATTGATAACCTCTGAACAAGGTAAATTAGAACTTGTTGCTAGGGGAGTCAAAGATGGTATGGGATAAATAAGCGCAACATATTCTCCTTGATTTATGACATCTTTCACAGGAGTTTCAATGTTTGACAATAACAGAGGAAAATTGTGCCCATGTTTCATAAAAGCTTCAAATAATGCTAATAATTCTTGATCACTTTTACCTGGTATGGATATTCCTGTAATTATTGCATCCTTAGACAATGTTTTTGGCGTATTTTCCACTTCTTTAGTTTTATATTCAGGCAAGTCATGTTGCTTGATATTTTTTGATTGATCCACCCATGAAGTTGGATTGAGCCTTTGTTTTTCTTGTAAGATTTTAGGTAAATTGTTCCTTTTGTGCTTTTAAAAACTGTGAAAACTTGGCTATTTTTCTTGAGAAAGACATTGAGATTTGGATACAACCTCATCATATAATCTAACTCTAAAAACCTCATCATAGGTTGAATCCTCATGGATGTATCTCTTCATGTTAAATTGAGCCAAATGATTTTCTACCACCCTATGTGGATCATGCTTTTTGAATTCAATGTCAACCAATTTAATGTCATCTAAGGCCAAAGCCTATACCTTATCATGTCCAAAGTTTGTTAATGAAAATATACCAACCTGTATGGGAAAGGATGGATAAACGCTTTTCTATGAAACCTTCAGTTCTTTGGTGATGCCTCTTGAAACTGTTTGATAGTGTACTTCTATGTAAAGAAGTATGTCTGGTAGAAATATGGGAAGATCATGTGGAGATGTGAAGCAACTGAAAACTATGATGTAAGAAAATATTTCCCCTATGTACCAATCTGCAATGGCACCTAAATTCCCAATAATTTGTTCTGAAATTATCGGGGGAGGATGACCATAAAAAATTTCATGAATCAAAATGACCACATTGTGAAAAATATTATAAAAATGATCATTTGTGTTTTATTCCCATAATTTAGAATGATAGAAATGCATGGGCTCAATGATAGTGAGAGTCTAGGTCAAATTCATAAGAGAAAAAGGGGTTCTTAAACAAATTGCATCCATAATATATGCGGACATATAAAAAGGAGCATGTTCTCCTTTAGACTTCTGAGTTTTGTAATCCCCAATTTGTTTAGCTAGGTTATCCGACAACATTTTTCCCCAATCAAAAGTATAACCCTCAACAACTTCATGAATTATAAGAACCCACTCTATAGTAAAATGTGTAGGATTTTTCTTTCCAAACATTATACAAAGCATCATTGCAATATACAAAATATGAAAATCACAAGAGGGTATAGATTATATACCCTGGATAACAGTTTTGAGATTATTTTGATTTCCCCATCAGGTTTTTACTATATCATGAATGATTCTTCCATATTTTGTCATTCATCATCCTCAAAGTTCATTATAAATGATGCATTGTAAGTATATTTGGGGTTGAAGGCTAATTTGTACATTTAATCCATGAGAGAGTAATCATGCTAAATATGTCAAATTTATTTTCTCACGATTGCAAGATTTTCCAATCTTTTACCCTAGCCACATTAAACACACTTTTAATGATCATAATGAAGATAAGTTATTTCGACGGTTCAACATTCAGGTGTTTTGAATTAGGAATAATAGATATCTCCCGAAGGCCGAATTCATGAAGAAATTACTCAATCTTTAATTTATTGTTTCATTTTAATTGATCACAACTTATGGTCACTTTAACTTTAAGTGCTTCAGAACTTCGGGACTCTAGAGCTTCGGGGCTTAGTGAGTTTTTCATTAGCGGTGTATAGAGTTTTCCTGAAGGCTGAACTCGTGGAGTGATTGCTTACTGTCAATTGCACCTACTAAAACATGCTTAACCCATTCATCTTTGGTGATTTATTATTTCGGTCATTCGAGCACTTCATCACTTCGGTGCTCCGACACTGTTTGAATTTGTTCTTGATTTGATCTTCTAGAGGACAATCTCCTGGAGTGATGTGGCAGTATGACGTCACTGTTGATAACGTGTCATAAAAATATGAGTGACACGTGTCACCGAAAATCATGTGAATGATGTGACTAAATGTGCCCAAAGTGAGTGCCACGTGTCACCACGAGTAAAGATTGACAAGTGGCATATAACCCATAAATTGGTTATTTTTAAAATATTTTGCGGGAATTCAAGCCTTTGGGACTCCAGAGCTTTGCAACTTCGGTATTTTTTGGGCTTTGAACATTTTGAGCTTGAACTCTCGAATCACTAATCCCTGAAGTGAACTTCGTATTTCTCTTTTGTTTAAACATTTTTCAATTATGGAACTTTGAAGTTGAGGGAACCATCAATCTAGATGATTATCAAAATTTAACGGTTTGTATTTGATCCACCTTGTCAAGATGTAACAAAAACATATTTTAGTCTAGAAAATGATATTCTTAAGTTTAAATTTTTATTTTGAAAAAAACAAAACCAAAAATAATTTTGACAAAATTTGATTTTTATTTGAAAATTTCAATTATGTTCTAACATGAGCTACGATGATAGAACATGTAGACACTTGTAGAAACAATCACTGCAAGGGAAAAACTGTTGGAATTTTAGGATGAACCGAAGACAAGTCTTAGGAATAATGAGGACATCCAAAGTGAGAATCAATAGCGAGGGAAGGGTAAATAGAAGGATGCGAAAAAAATGAAGATGTCCAAGGACAACAATGACATTGCCAAGAAAACAGAGACAGTGAAAGAGAAGAAGTCGATTTCTTGTTGGATTTGTACCAACGAGTACTATGTGGAGAATTGTCCCTTGAAATAGAAGTTGAATGCTTTGGATAAGGAAGACAACCCATCTATTAGAGTCTTGCAGATATTGAAAGCTAACATGGAGGGTGAATCCACGGAGAGCCAAGAGAAAAATGAGATGAAACTTTTCTATGTGTAAGAAAAAAGCAACGGGAAGTCAGTATTATTCATTGTGGAAAGTGGGGCGAATCATAACCTCTTGAGGGAAGATAAGGTGCGAAGGCTTGGGTTGCAGTCTGAAGTGACAACTCGCTCAGGAGTTCACTCTTCAAGCCTAACAACCTAGCTCTTTAGTTTTATATATCCAATTCACTTCAAATACGCTCCAACATGCTCTAGAATTCACCCTCCATGGATGCACTAGCTCCAAGCTCTCTTTATTTCTCTCTTCTTGTTGCTCATGCACCAAAACTCTGTTTGCAAACTGTTGTCCCTGACTCATACAAATTTCCTCCATTTGGCATGCCTTTTTTGACTCACACTCTTCCCCAAGCTTATTGTACTCAACCCCCATGTGCCAAATAGCTTTGGGATGTGACCACGCACACCCACCCTCTTACATGTATTCAATGATTGGCTTTGGGAACACTCAATAAAAAATTGGAAGGTTCATATAGCAAATAACAATTTTACGGGAAATGGGTTTAATTAATATATATCCATAATTTCCCCCTTGGATCCCTTTTCTCCATTATCCTAGAGAGTCCCCTCTTTTGTGGATTAATTCATCCTCCACCTCTTGTCCATGGCCCCTTACCAACTTACATCAAATTTTAATATTAAAGAACAAAAAATAAAATTTGCATATTACATTGCTTTGGTTGTAGCCACAGGTTATATCTTCATAAGAATTAATTAAACTATAGATTGTACTGGGGATGTTACACAAAGTGTGGATTCCCCCTCTCGCGAACTTGGACATGTTGAATGGTCATATGACCCTGAGCTAGAACGACTCATGGAAGAGTGCAAAGACAAGATTGTTTCAAGTGTACTGTTACTCATGTACATTATGTAAAAGTATGGCAACACTTGAACGATTACATTGGGACAGATTGGAGATGAGGGAAATGGCCCAACCAACCATCTCCCTTCACATTCAAACTAGACCCGAGCACATTGGCTCGTTGTCTCGGTGGAAGGTCGTGAGGCCAATGGGGCACCTTGAGGTGGTGCCTTGATGGGAACTATCGAGACCACAATGGGTCACTTAATAGATTGGAGGAAGCGAAGAGTTGTGAATGTGACAAGTTTGCAAACAAAAACAAATGTTTGAACGTGAAGATGTGAGTTCTTAAGACAAAGGTGCAATGATTGGATTAGCTACCGAATCAGTCGAAGTCACAAGGGGATTAAATGCATGGAAGCATGGGAAGATGGACCAAAGTATGGAAGCAACATCAAGTCAAAGAGAAATGACACTTCATAAACTCATGAAACTTCCTAAGGGGAGTTTTCTTTGATGACAACGATTGCGGAAGCAACAATCATTGAGTGGTGATGAGATCCAAATATGGGTAGAGACGGCATGAAAATCGAAGGATGTTGTCTGGGACAACAACAACTTGGAGTGGGGTAGGATGTAAGGGTCTCTAATGACACCCACCAAGTGCATGTACTCATTGGGAATATTTGACGACAAATGGATGAAGAGCACAATGAAGGGAGCGGTTAGTTGGGTGAACAATGATGTTTGAGTGTGGGCAGGAGCACCTTGGGCACATGATGGTGACATACAACACCAAGGGGGCACACACCTTACTTTCCTTAGAACGATTGACGAAGACTTGGGTTGCATTTGAGAAAGGGTCGGACAACTTGGGAGCATGCTCAAGGAGTGGACTCATCTAGCCTCGACAACATGGGAGCACCAAAGAGGTTGGACAACCCCAATGAAATTCTCACGAGGAGTTGCCAAAGAGCGCACAAGGAAAAGGGAGCAAGCCCAAGGATGGGTTGTGTTGGTCCAAGAGACGATTTGTTGATGGGCACGCAGGCTTTGGATGGGTGCACTGGGTCCACATAAGGACATGATTATTTTCTTGAGTGTGGATTCGTGAAGGGGTGTGACACACCCAAGAGACGCAACATTTTGCACAAATGACCCTTGTAGCTCCTATAAAAGCAAGGGCACACAACCAAAGGAAGACATATAGCATTTTGGAAAGAGATTTGGAGAGCAAGTCTGAGGCAAGTTTGAGACAACAAACTCAAGCAAAGTTGCCAATATGAAAGACAGGTAGACAAGAGTTGGACACTTTGGAAGGTTTTGGGGAACTTTGAAAACACAGGTCTATGGGGACATGTGTGAGATAGAACCAAAATCTGTGTTATCTTGGAGAAAATATGCAGAAACGAAACAACAACAAGTATGTAGTTGTGAGCACGTCTGAGGTGCACCACATGGAGTTGCGAAAATGGTTGCGACAGAGAGTCTTTTGGTGCTATTCTTGAGTGTCTTAGTGAGGTGAGGCGAGTCATTTTTGTAAATCAAGTCGGTAGTTCCTTTGTAACTATTTCGCAATAATAAAGACTTAGTCGGGTGTTAGACACGGTTTGTGCCACCCACACTATTTTTGTGTTTGTCTTAGTTTTTGTTATGGAATTGTTCTCTTGAATGCTCATGTTCAGAGATGAATGCTTAAATAAGACTAAATTGTGTTAACAAATTATCTAAGTAAGCAAAAGTTGCACTAGAGTAGGAATGTGACTTGCCATTAGCTAGAACGAAGTATGAGTATGCTCTAGGTGAATGATATCTTGTAGGGTCATGAAAGCTTAAACATAATGATAGTGATTATTGTTTTGATATTTAACTAAGTTCCAACAACTTTTGTGGTGAAGTGACTCTTATCTTCAAGAAAAAGTCTAGCTAAGCCAAAATCTGCTATCTTAGGATTCAGTTTCTCGTCCAACAAAATATTGCTTGCTTTTTGATGAATAATCCGCGGTTGAGAATCCTCGTGCACATAGAGAAGCCCAGGAAGCACTCTATTATTATGTTTTAGCCCTTCTGCCAATCAAGTTGGTTGCGTTTGTTTGGCTCTGTATCCGTGCATCCAGGACACAAACTCATTATCACGACGGAACTAAATACGCTGAAACATGAATGCTTTTTATCGACCTATATTGTATAATGGAAGGGACTCACCGATTAGCATTGTATCGAGGCTCTTATTCGGTAAGTACTCATAAACCAGCAAATTTTCTGATCGCTCTGCGCAACAGCCAAGTAGTTTAACAATATTTAGATGTTTAATTTTTGCCACAACTTTAACTTCATTCTGAAATTCTTTCTTTCATTGCATAGAACTCATGGACAACTTCTTCACAGCTATTTATTTTCCATCTTCAGTAATTCCATGAGAGATTTAGAGTAGAAAATATCCGTATGAATATTTTGCCAAGGGCCTGGAACTACTATAATTTAAGATTCTATAATTATAAGATTCTATAAACTAGTAAAAGCTTTATTAGCATATGTTACTTGTATACAGAGTCAAATCCTCCCTCTCCAAATTTGTTGTCATCATGAAAATTTCCCGTAGCAGCTAGCAATTTTTCGAACTTAAACACTATTAGCCTATCCTGACTGATTAGAGTCTGTTCATCGGTTTGCCCAGCACCTATACAATGAAAAGACACAGGCACATTAGAAAATAAAGCGGGAAAAATTGAATGTGTCTAACTTGGCTCTTGCAATCATGCAATCATTTGGTACATTTCTTGAAAAAACATAGGTGAAAACTGTGCTCACCAAATAAAATTCAACGCTAGTCTAACAGAGCAAAAAGTCTTTGGTATTGTGACTGCGATTGATCCATCATATCATATTTTGGCAGCCAGATAAAGTAGATGGATTTGGCATAAGGACTTAGGGATCTATCTATGTGTGCGCGCCTATTGAATATGGCCCGGGTCTAATCATAAGAACTGCTAGCTTTGCCCTCGAGGCGCATATGATCGAACCACCTCGGCCCCTTAACAGATAGCAAAAATAATATTATGCAGTACCTTTGGATGGTCTTCGAAATATGGCAGACTTCAATCTTTTCAGAGTTGCAAACAGGCATACCAATAACACTAGAAGCAAGCTACCAGCAACACCTAAAATTAAGGGTATTTTGTTTGAAGACTTGTCGTTCGGCGTACCATTACTTGATGGTGTGATTGATTCGGTCGTGTATCAGCCATGGGCGTGTTAGCTGGCGCTTCTGCCGAAGGGTGGAAGCTCAGTCGAATTAAATAAATGATACATTTAAGTTGAAAGGTTTACGATAATGGGTATATTTAATGATTTTTTAATCATAAATTTCAATTGTATGGTTATTTATTGAAATGTTATCATATTCTTAGTTTTCAACTACATTTTATATTTATAATTTTTTAACATTTTTAAAAGATTTTTTTTAACTTGTTTACTTTTTAACATTTAGTTAATATGATTAAAAAATTACAATGTGACCATCTAATTATTACTTTCAAATGATTAACAAACTTAATTGAAATTACAAATTTACTCCACTATTAATTTTTTATCCTTTTACAGTATTAAACTTACATTTGTGTCAAGTTTACTTATAGCAGCTGCATAATTACAATCAACCATTTCATATTCTTCAATTGTTTCATCTTACCAACCGCAACTGCAACTGCATAATTACAATCAACCATTTCATATTCTTCAATCGTTTTATTACGCCGAAAGGCGTATACCTATTGACAATGGGCAGATTTAATAGGGGTTTTAGTGCTTAATAAGTTTTCTAGGGACATGATTAAATATGGTTGGAATATTCTTAGTAGTCACACAAAATAAATGGCTGATTTCAATCATTAACTTTCTAGCTATTATAAAGACATCCGTTTATACTTTTTTACATTTACCTAATCATATTTAAAAATTACTTTGATAGCTAACTGATTGCCACCTAATTGATTAACAAAAATTAAAATATTAACACCAGATAAATGAAGCTCAACCCTTTATTTATTAATCAATAATAAAATTTAATATATTCTTTTAAGAATTCTTTTCATCTTATCAACTTTTCTGCGTTGATCAGCCACAATTATGTGGCTGTGCTAGTCTTACCAACAGCTATTTACATAGTGTTCAACAAGGTTAATCTTATCTCTACATGATATTTACAACAGAGAGTACAAAGGCCAATGCAATCCAGACAACACAATACGAAAAACACTGCAAGGTGGCATAGAATGCTGCCTTGCCTTCTACGCTTTATCCCCGGTTTGTAGTGGAAAAATTACCCTCAACCTTGGATAGGCACAGAGGGGAACTTGCCTTTGGAACTAAAAGTTTCTTTCCTATCCAGTCTTCGTGGACCACCTTTAACTCGACAGCTGAGCCAATGCAGGTTCAATCGTGGGAATGGCCATGGGAGCCTCTGCGCATCCTCTCCAAGGGAGCCCTTGGGCATCATCTCCGGTAAGAACTCCAAAAAATGGTGTTAGCTTCATTTATAAAAAATTGGCGGTTTCATATTAATGTCTATCATTGAGTTTCAGAAATCCTCGTCCTCGTCTTCCATTACAACTTCACGTCCAGGATATGAAACGCCACCAACCTTAGAGGAAATGAAGAGGTAAAACACCAATGCACCACATAAAAGGATGCGTAAAGAGGTAAATGAAAGAGGTAAGGCAAAGGAGTCCCCAGGTCCTACCATAGATAAATGTTAAAATTGAAGAGGTAAATGTTAAAAATAAAGAAGCAATGTTAAAATTGAAGTAATATTGTTTTAATTTGTTAAATTAAGTTATGTGACAATTGATAATTTATAACTCATTCTAGTAATTTTTTAATCATTAATAAATTATTAATTTATATATTTTATATATGATATTAATGTAATAATTAATTAATATATTAATAGTCATTGTTAATGATGTCAATTAGTAAATTAGCAATAATTACTTTATAGTTGATATAGATCAACCAGCTTCATTAATTTGAAAAGGTGAAAAATGACTTCTATCCACAATTATATAATTATATATAGACTCGCAACAACCACTTTATAAAAGTGGTTGATATAAGCGGATCGACATATATCAACCACTCTTATAATGTGGTTGTTGCTAGTTGACGACCGACATGTCTTTGGGACCATCATTAATATATTAATACATAATTAATGTATTAATTAATTATTACATTAATTTATTATATTAATGTATATAAATTAATGAGATCTATTAATGTATTGTATTACATTAATAATAATGTATAAATGTAATCTATAAATTAAATTATTACAGTACATTAATGTATAATGTAATTGATTGATACATTAATACTGTAATGTATTAATTAATTAATAAATTTATACATTATTAATTAATACATTGTTAAAATATTAATACACTAATAAAATAATACATTAATAATGTAATGATATATTGATGTATTGTAGTAATGTAATGTATTAATTAATGTATACTGTAAAATATATTGATTAATTTATACATTAATACATTAAATATAATATCAATAATATATTTATTAATATTATCAATACACTAAGATATAAATATTTATATTTATATTAAAACATAAATATTGATATTAAAACATTAATATATTCATATTAATATGATTGCATTAATGTAGATCCACATTAATTTATAATACATTAATGTGTAATATATTAATACATTAAAGTACTCATATATTGATATATTGATATGTAATGTAATATTAATATAATATATAATAAACATTTATAAATTAAATTGTTAATTTACATTAGTGTGTAACTAACATATTAAATGATTGATAGATTGATAATATAATGTATTAATTAATTAATTAATATATTGATAAGGTAATAAAACAATAATAAATTAATACATTAAATATATCAATAAATGCATTAAAAACTTTAATATATTAATAAAGTCTCAAAAAATATAATATACATTAATAGTGTGAAAAAAACATTTTTAATACATTAGATGAAACTGATAAGAAATTTTATACTATAACATTAAAGTATTGATAACTAAAATATTATTCATACATCAATTGAATATTAAAATATTAATAATGTATTGATACATTTTTTTTTTAAGTAAAAAAGTAGAACCTTTTATATTAAGTTATCAAAGAAACCTTGACAAAATACACAGAGATATAGGTCTGAGCCACCAAAAATGCTATCATTTTACCGGAAACCAGCATGGTTTGGAAAACTGTTTTGCCCTCTGTCCTGCCCAGAGAAAACCAGGACAGATGGCTATAGTCCAAGTGTACATGTAACGATAGCATGATTAAACAAGAACAAACTAGCATAGAAGAACCTAGATACCCGGTGACCCGTCGCCCTTGCATGTCTGCCACGTGGACCCAACTGGGATGGTGAATGCCTATGCACAGAGAGGGCATTTCTGCTTTGCTGGAGCGTTGGAGTACGCATCAAGGAGCAGGTCCAGACATTGTCCCATGAGAATGGCCTTCTGCTCCAGGTCTGCCATGTGGCCTCGGAGTTCGAACACTAGATTCAGATGCTCTGCACGGAGGAAAGTACCATGCAAGTCATTACCTCCGTCGTCGAGGATTGCATCCCCCACTTCCACGTTCTTCCCAACTCCGTCTTCGATCTCCGATAGTTCTGCACTGGCCACTTCCTCCTTCATCGCTGGTCTGGTCTCGTCCGCGTTCCCTTCGGTGCAAGCCTTGTCCCGAGCTTCTTCCTCGATCGTTGCCTACACATCATGGTTGTTGGGGCTATAGTCATCCATCCATGGTATCTCCTCAACAATGCACCTAGGGATATCATCTGCTAGCTCATCTTTAGGACTTCTTCCATCCTGGGAGTTCGCCGCCATGGCTTGGGGTTCCGGGGTGATCGCCAATTCCTCCATGAACGGTATTTCTTCAACATAATAGGTAGGAAACGCATCCGCGACATCATCCTCCATCCTGTTTCTAGGCTCAATTACCATGGTTTCACTGCTATGCACTACCCCCGTCTCCGCAATAATGGCATGCAGAGCCAATTAGTCAGCGCAAGCCCTCTTCCGAATAATGGAGGTCACCATCGACAGAGCACGCTCCAATTTCTCCTTCCTTTGCCTCTGCACTTTGTGGGTGTACCAAGCCGAGCCACGGCGAGACCTGCCCCGGTTCCTGGTCATGCTTGCCAAGGGGTATATAACAATGCAGAGAGGATGCAACGAGATGAGAGTGAGCCAGGGCAAGAGGGAAACAAAGTTGCACCAAAGCTCCCAAGCGATGGGGAGGCCCAAAGCGAGAGAAAACCAACTTTGTCCAGGTGCTCGAAAATACAAATTGCCAAAGACCGGATTCACCTTGCTATCCATAGACCCTGTCATCCTGAGTGCGTTGTGAGCGAGAGTTTTCGCGTGAGGGAGGAGTCCCTCCTCCGTATATCGGTTGTAATGGTCGTCTACCATCGTAAATGCGAAGAGGATGGGTGACGGCCATCAACATTTATGGTGTGGCTCAATGCAGAGCCAGGTGACGAGGGATTATCACATGTCACCCCATCTGGGGCTTAATATATTGATACATTAATAATGTGTTTATAATACAATAACCATATATAAATTATTATAAAAAATAATAAGTGATAAAGTTATAAATCTATTAAATAATTAAACTATTAATCTAATCTATAAATTAAAGTATTAAACATTAATATATAATGTAATGCAAAAAAAAAAAATGAAATATTAATTAATATATTAATAAAAAAAAACATTAACATGTTAAGGTATAAATATATTAAATAATTAAAACAATAATATAATTTATAAATTAAAGTATGTATAATGTAATGTATTAATGAAACATATTAATTAATAAATACATTAATACAATGTTAAATAAAAAATTGTTAAAGTATTAATATAAGAGTAAAGTATACATACATTTCAAACACATTGGTATGCTTTGAAATGTTTGTATGGGTTATTTTCATCACATTGGTATGCTTTGAAATGCTTTGAGAATGGGTTATTTTCATCACATTGGTATGCTTTGAAATGTTTGTGACATTATGGCGTCAGGATATGCACGTATAGCATTCCATGGTGCTATGGTTCGTCACATAGTGACAACAAGTGTATGTGGATAGAATTAAAATGTTACAAAGTTCATCGCAATGTGACAAATGAAAGAGTTTTGTAACATAACAAGTTTTCAACCTGAAAGTACATTGTGTTGTGGGTTATGTTCATCACATTGCAACGTTTGGAAATGTCTGTCACATTGTGATGTTAGGATATGAGTTTCATATTGTAACGTGATGATATGTTCGTCAAAATGCGATAATAGGGCTATGTTCGTCATATTATGAAATATGTTTCTGATCATCACATTGAGACATTGAGTTGTGTACATCACATTGCCACAATGGGTTTTGTTCGTTAGATTATGGAATTTGGAAATGTTTATAACATTGTGACGTTAGGATATGTGTGTCACATTGTGACGTGATGATATGGTCATGAAAATGCGACAACAAGGCTATGTTCGTCACATTGCAACATTTATTTATGATCATCACATTGCGACAAGGGGTTATTTTCAACACATTGTGACGTTTGGAAATGTTTGTCACGTTGCGATATTAGGGTTTTGTACATCACATTGCGACAATGAGTTGTCTTCATCATAATGTGACATTTTAAAATGTTTGTGACATTGTGACATGAGGATATGCATACATATCATTCTGTGGTGCTATGGTTGGTCACATAGTGATGACGAGTCTATGTGCATAACATTACAACGTTACAAAGTTCATTGCAATGTGACAAATAAAAGATTTTTGTAACATTAAAAGTTTTCGACATGGATGTCATATTTCAATGTGGGTTATGTTCATCACATTGGAACATCGGGAAATGTTCATCTCATTGCAGTGTTAGGCTAAGTTTTTCAAATTGTGACATTTAGTTCTATACATCACATTGTGACAAGGGGTTATGTTCAACACATTGCGACGTTTGGAAATATGTGTCACATTGTAACGTTAAGATATGCCTGTCACATTGTGGTGTGATGATATGTTTGTCAAAATGCGACAATAGGGATATGTTCATCACATTGCGACATTGAGTTGTGTACATCACATTGCGACAAGGGGTTATGTTTGACACATTGTAATGTTTGGAAATGTTTGTCAGATTGTGACATTAGGATATGTGCACCACATTGTGAAGTGATGAAATGTTAATCAAAATGTGACAAAAGGGCTATGTTCATCACATTGCGACATGTATTTATGAACATCAGATTGTGTCATTGAGTTGCGTACATCACATTGTGACAAGCTGTTATGTTCAACACATTATGATGTTTGGAAATGTTTCACATTGTGACATTTGGATATGTGTAGCACATTGTGAAATGATGATATGTTCTTGAAAATGCAACGACAGGGCTATGTTCGTGACATTGTGACATCTATTTATGATCATCACATTGCGAAATTGAGTTATGTACATCACACTGTCACATGGGCTATGTTCGATAAGTTATGATGTTTGGAA
Organism: Picea sitchensis; assembly: GCA_010110895.2. Lineage (NCBI taxonomy): Eukaryota > Viridiplantae > Streptophyta > Pinopsida > Pinales > Pinaceae > Picea > Picea sitchensis. The sequence continues at coordinate 20,251 of SNQJ01S0063033.1, read as the reverse complement.
ATTTTTGTCACATTATGACATTAGGATATGTGCAATATGATGATATGTTTGTAAAAATGAGATGACAGGGATATGTTCATCAAATTGCGACATCTATTTATCATCGACACATTGTGACATTATTATGTTTTTCAGATTGCAACGTAACTATGTTTGTCACATTGCGATGTTACAATGAAGAATTTTACATGTCGCATTGCAATGTAGAGTTATGAATGTCGCATTACGTTGGTGGGTTTTGTACGTCAGATTGCAATGTTGGCATATGTTGGTCAAATTGTGACATCTTGAAATGTTCGTGTCACTGTAACCTAAAGTTATGTTGGATTTCATCAAAGATAATATATGTTGGATAGAGTTAATTTAAAAGTTCATCATAGTTGATTGGATCATAGCTAAAGTAAAAACTTATCATAGTTTAAGATATTTATACCAAATATTTTTTCAAAGTCACTTACATAAAATATTTCATGAAATTCACTTACATAACTTATTTAAACTTACATAACTTATTTATACTTACATGAATCTTTAATTTCTTTACAAAGTGCTTGTATGTGCAATGCAATTTTCCTCGCTACTAACACACATCTTGAGTGGTTAGGGGTATAATGCAAGTATATCCCCATAAATGTCAGGTTCGCTTTCATCATAAATGTTGTTCACTTTCGTCATTAGTCTCTTTTCACCCTCATAAAATTATTGAACAAACACCTTTTTATAATCCACTTAGCCTTTAATTTAACATTGCATAGTACATCACAGATAATTACAAGGTCTTATGTAAATCAAAGTCTTCAAAAGTTTAGATATCTTTTTTCTCCAAAATCTCAATCAATTTAAGATATTGAAAAATTTAAATATTTTCTATCGTTTTTATATGCTTAATTTTCAAGCAAGTTAATTTAGGTTTTAAATAAATGGCTATGAAAATTCTTTACCTGAAAATACTCCAATTTCCCTATTTTTTTCCATTATTTTTATCCATTCTACTATGTAGAAAAATTAAAATTTGTGAAGTGCATATTTTTTTGAATATTCTTGATTAAATTCATAATTGATTTATAAGATTATAATAATAGTAAAAAAAAAACCAAAAAATATAAAATGTTTAAATTACTTTAACGTTAAACTACATGATAGCCACAAAAATAATTGTTATTAGGCATATCCCACAATTTTCAAAGAAGGAATTTTATACTTTTTGTAGACGTATATGATCATCAACATAGCATCCCCTTTTATTCACGACAACTCTGTTTTATTAAAAAAATCAATGGTAGGTGGACTTATACTTTTAGTTGATGACAACTCTTCCTTATTAAAGAAATCACAAAATTATGATAGAGTTACCTGATTGAAATACATAACGAATTTCGTTACGCGGAGATTTGGTGGAATTGTGAAAATGTTTTCAATGTA